>BPLR01001045.1:0-93776 GCA_021605095.1 Caerostris extrusa | reverse complement strand
AAGATGATTGGTAATTCTGCCATAGATTTATCTTCGAAAGGAGCTAGTGTATCCGTGTTAAAAGATAATGCCGTTGATATAAAGGCCCAGAATGGTTTAATTTAACCTCCGAACATTGGTCAAGACAAAATAAAAAGCATATTAATTAAAAATTTAAAAGAGAACGAACAAGTAACGTATTTATAACGTATACATATTTTTTAATTTAGCGTGCACTGCATAATAAAGTATTTTGAAGCTGCATTGATTTGATATTGTGTTGAATAATTTGATGAAATAATTGTTGATACAATGAAGACTCTGTAAAGTGTTCAGTGGGCAAGTGTGGAGAACATTTGTGAAGACAGATGACGTACCTTGTTGCGACACAATAATACATTATTATTGCCATTAATATTTTTTTTTTTTTTTTTGAAAATGCGTTTCGAACAAATTATAATAGGCTATGGAGCTTATATGTACATAAACCTGTAAATAAATTGTCCTTACAACAGAGATTATTAAATTATATAGACGATTTAGCTGATAATTCTTTTTTAGATACTATTTTCCTATCCTACAGCAGGAATTGGTTCATTAATACATACTTTCGTGTAAACTATAAAGGATGAATTAAGCTTATCTGTTCTAATATGTATATTAATATTAAAATTGTTTCCTTGGTAGCTATTTATATAAATTTTGATATTCGAATTTATGGATGTAAGATAGATAGATATATAATTTATTGATTCATAGTGATATAATCATTGATTTAACTTTTAGTATATTCCCCAAAAAATCAAAACACAACTCTTAAAAATAAAATTTCCGATAGTCAAAATCATAGTAAAAAAAAAGTAGCATTAACTAAAAGTTTTCAAACAGTCTTCTTGAAAATGATCCTCAAAATTCTTGAGAGATTTCAAAGCTCTATGTAAATAGCCTACATATTTTTCATAAGTAATACTTTGACACATACTGACTTTGAAATGTTTGGAAGATAGTTGAAACTCTCATTTTCAAAAGGTGTTGAAAGCAAAGCGTATTTTTCCAAAATATCTTCAGAAACTACTAGTATCGCCTTTTTTATTTTTAAGGTGAAATAAAAGTGAAATTTTTGAAGAAATAAAAACGCTAGTGGGTAAATGCAGATAAAGAAACGTACTGGTATGAGTACCTTCATTGCATCACTAGCATATTGAGAGATACTACTCAGCAAGGAAAAGAAAAAATGGAGCGAATGAAAAAGTTAAAAAAAAAGAATTTCACATCTTTCACAAACAGGGGATTTATTTACTCTTTATGCTTTGATGTACATTTGAAGCATTTTTTTTTACACATGGATATTTATGTTGTACTTCTGTGACTGTAGTACTTTCTAATAAATAGGAGAGAGAATCCTTCACATAGAGAAGGTTTAAAAAAAATCTATAATGGTGAACTTTGAAAGAAAACGTTGTATTTCTTTTTAGAATAAAAAAGATCCATTCGCTCAAGTATTTCTAGAATTCTTCTGCTGAAAGCGGAAGAGAGTTTAATATGATAGATGCCTTCTTTAAAATAGAACTTGAGTCAAGCTTTTTGGCATTATGAAATAAAACATTTTACCAAAAGAGATTGTGAAAAATATATGTATTATTCAAAAATATACATTGCCAGTATACAAAAATCAAATCTAATCAAATAGCAACTTCAAAAGATTTATTAAAAAACATTTATTTGTTGTATACTAAATTTTCTTTTCGAAATTTTGCAATTTTCCAGATATATTAAAAAATTTTAATTTTTAATTAAATATATGGAAATAAAGATGAAAACTTTGTATTAAAACTGGAGATAAACTCTTTAAACATACTAAAATTTATATTGTTGTATATTCTATACATTTTTAAGTAGATGAATTACATTTTGAAGCACATTTAATTATCCTTAACCGATGTTGATGCTTTAAAATTTCCTTTAATGCATGGTTTCCTTTCTTTTATATAATCAAAAGTTATTATTATAAGTATTTTAATTTATAGTAATCTATTCAATATTCTCTTATACTAATTATATTATTTATTTACAAAATATCCTCTCATTATATTATAGCTTCATTTTTAAATTAAATCATTGTTCATTATAAATAAATTTTACTTAATTTTTATATAGAATTCATTCAAAAATAAAGCAAATTAATTAACCAATTAACCAATTCCTTTTATATAATCAAAAGCTATTAATATAAGTATTTTAATTTATAGTAATTCTATTCTAATAATATTCCTTCTTATACTAATTATATTATTTATTTACAAAATATCCTCAGTATATTATAGCTTCATTACATAATAAATTTTTTTAAATTAAATTGTTCACAGAAATAAATTTGGCTTCTTTTATAGAATTCATAAAAATAATAAAAACCCAAACTAATTAACCAATTAACCAATTCCTTGTATAATCAAAAGCTATTAATATAAGTATTTTAATTTATAGTAATCTATTCAATATTCCT
This sequence comes from Caerostris extrusa, assembly GCA_021605095.1. Lineage (NCBI taxonomy): Eukaryota > Metazoa > Arthropoda > Arachnida > Araneae > Araneidae > Caerostris > Caerostris extrusa. Next base: position 91,294 of record BPLR01001045.1, on the reverse strand, counting down.
TCATATACTAATTATATTATTTATTTTAAAATTCCTAAAATAGCTCAGTATATTTTAAATTAAATTGTTCATTATAAATAAATTTGGTTTACTTCATTAAACAAATTTTAAAATTAACATTGTTCATTATCAATAAATTTGGTAATTTATAGTAATCTATTCATAGAATACGTAAAAGATTATAAATAAATTAAATTGATCGGAAGAACGAATACATAAAATATCGAAAATACATAAGAAATGATGTATTTAAATTAGCGTATACTAAACTAATAACGTATTTTGAAGGTGCATTTAATTTGATATTGTGTTCCATAATTTGATAAGATTATTGTTGATCCAGTGAAGCTTCCTAGAAAGTGTTCAGGTGGACATTGTGAAGAAAACTGGTGAAGACAGATGAAGCACATTTCGGCGACGTCAGATTATTGTTTTTTTTTTAACTGTATGTCAAATTCTAATGGTCTGTGAAATTATATGTACATAAAACCGGTAAATAAACTTTCCTTTCAGCAGAGGTTTTAACAGATCATTTATTAATTATTAAATTATTATTATAGACAACAAATGTAACAGAGCACCCGTTTTTTGATACTATTGTCCTATCCTTACAGCAGGAATTGGTTCATTATAATTTCGCATCAACTATAAAGAAAAAGAATTACACTATCTGTTAGAATAAGTATATTATCACTATTTCAGTCACTTTTCTTTGTAACTATTTATATAAATTTTAATGTTCATAATTTATGTATGTAACATATATATACTTTTTAATGATTCATATAATGCTATTATCATCGATTTAATTTAATTTATTCACAGACATATCAAAACATAATTTTATAAATGAAAGTTTCCAAATAAAAAGTAAAAAAAAGTTAGCATTAAACTAAAAGTTTTCAGTCTTTCTTGAAAATGATACCAAAAATTTTTAAAGATTTCAAAGCTCTATGCAATAGCTCACATATTTTCAAGTAATATTTTGACACATGCCTCGACTCTCAAATGTTTGAAAGATAGTTGAAATCCCTCACTTTCAAAAGGTGTAGAAAGCAAAAACGTGCTTTCTAAAATATCTTCAGAAACTACTCAGTATCGGCTTTTTAATTTTTAAAGTGAAAAAAGTGAAATTTTTGTAAAGAAATAAAAATGCGTAGTGATAAATGCAGATAAAAGAATCCTACTTGTATGAGTACCTTCATTGCATCACTAGCACATTGAGAGATACTACTCAGCAAGAAAAAGAAAATGGCGTGAATGAAAGTTAAAAAGAATTTCACGTCTTTCACAAACAGGGATTTACTTTATTCTTTGATGTACATTTGAAGCATCATTTTACACATGGACATTTGCGTTGTACTTCTGTGACTGCAGTACTTCTAATAAATAGGAGAGAGAATCCTTCACATTTGAGAGGGTTTTAAAAAATTCTAATGGTGAACTTTTGAAAGAAAACGTTGCATTTCTTTCTTTTTGAATAAAAAGATCCATTCGCTCAACATTTCTAGAATTCTTTCTGCTGAAAAACGGAAGAGAAGTTTAATATGATAGATGCCTTTATAAAATAGAAGCTTTATGTTAAGCCTTTGGCAATGCGAAATAAAACATTTTTATCAAAATATTGGGAAAATGTATATGTAGATATTATTCGAAAATATATTAAATTTTCCAATATAGCATAGAATTTAATCAAATAGCAACTTTATGTCAAAATATTTATTATCTCATATACTCATAACTCTCATTTTTACATAAGATGAGATACCATTCAAAAACATTTTATTTTTTCAATTAAATATATAGAATAGATAAAACTTTGTATTAAAACTGAGATAAACTTGAACAAGCTAAAACTATATTTTTTACTGATATTCTATGAATTTTTAAGATGTTGAATTACAACAAATTGAAATAAATGTAATTAACCTTAAAAAATTTATGATGTTTTTTTTATATTATTTTATATACGGTTTCCATTTATATAACCAAAAACGTTTCCTGGTATAAATATTTAAATTTTGTAGTAATATATTCAATATTCATTCATATACTAATTATGGTGTCGATTTACAAAAATATCATCTCAGTACATATAGCTTCATTATAAATAGCATTTAAATTAAATTGATTAATTATGAATAAATAAATGGTTTAATTTTTTATAGATTAAATAAAAAAACAATATCTTCATTGTTTAGACAAATTCTATTGTTGTAAATCTACTTCATTATTTAAAAATAATTACTATGATAAATATATAATTCTAAAAAGAATAAAAGATAATCATATACCTAATTATAAAAAATTAAAAATTATACCAAATAAATAAGTGCATGAAAAGGAAAATACTAATTTCTAGCTAACAGATGAACTATCCTACAATAAAAACATTCCTTCTGTATTTTTGAGAAAGTTACTGTTTCCAAATTTGAAAAAACAGATGACACACCATTTGGACGTCAGATTAAGTTTTTTTTTTTTCAAAATTATCAGTCAAATTATAATGGGCTGTGAAGCTTATATGCACATAAACCTGTAGGTATGCTATCCTTTCAACAGAGGTTTTAATAGATCATTTGTTAATTATCAAATTATTAATATAGACAATAGATTTAACATGATCCATTTTTGGAAAATATAGTCCAATCCTACAAAAGAATTGATTAGTTAACGTATTTTCGCGTCAACTATTAAAAATTAGCTATTGTCTATATGTTAAGCTATAAGCTATCTGTTCTGAATATATATATATATTATCAATATTTAAGACTTTTCTTTGTAACTATTTATATAAATATTAATATTCATAATATATGTATGTGACATACATATATTTATATATAAACATAATTTATTCATTCATATACTATTTTAATCATTAATTTTACATAATATATTCACCAATATATCAAAACATAATTATTATAAAAAATGTTTATAGTAGTCAAAACTTATAAAAAAAGGTTGCATTAAACTAAAAGTTTGCAACAGTCTTTCTTGAAAATGATCCTCAAAATTCTTGAGAGATTTCAAAGCTCTATGTAATAGCCTACATATTTTTCAAATAACATTTTGACACATACTCGAATCTGAAAATGTTTGGAATAAAATCCTCTACTTTCAAAAAGGTGTTGAAAGCAAAGCGTACTTTTCCAAAATATCTTCAGAAACTACTCAGTATCGACTTTTTTTCTTTTTAAAGTGAAATAAAAAGTGAAATTTTTGTAAAGAAATAAAAATGGTAGTGATAAATGCAGATAAAAGAATCCCTACGTGTAAGAGTACCTTCATTGCATCATCTTGCCATTGAGAGATACTACTCAGCAAGAAAAAGAAAATGGAGTGAATGAAAGTTAAAAAGAATTTCTCGTCTTTCACAAACAAGGATTTACTTTTATTCTTTGATGTACATTTGAAGCATCATTTTACACATGGACATTTGCGTTGAACTTCTGTGACTGTAGTACTTCTAATAAATAGGAGAGAGAATCCTTCACATAGAAAGGTTTTTTTTTTAATCTAATGGTGTTCTTTTGAAATAAAAAACCTTCGATTTTCTGTAGTACTTTCTAATAAATAGGAAAGAAAATCCTTCACATAGAAAGGTTTTTTTTTTAAATCTAATGGTGTACTTTCGAAATAAAAAACATTCGATTTTTTTTTTTTTAAATAAAAGATCCATACGCTCAGTATTTCTAGAATCTTTCTACTGAAAACGGAAGAGAGTTTAATATGATATATGCCTTTCGAAAATAGAAGTTTTGTGGCAAATTTTTTATAATACGAAATAAAACATTTTTATCAAAATATTGTGAAAAAGTACACACATACAACATATATATTATTTAAAAATACATTAAATTTTAAATTATAGTATTATTATTATTATTAACATATTTACTTGATTATTAAGTTTTATATAGGTTTCTATACTATTTAGAATTCTTAAACATTTTTTTTTTTTTTTTTTTTTTTTGAAATTTGTGATTTGGTATTTTAACAAATAATTTATTATTATTTTATGCATTGTATTTGGAATATGCTCTATATTTTTTATTGTGCTCAATAATTTGATAAAAAATTGTTGATCTAATAAAGTTTTTTAGAAATATTTCACGTGGAGACTGTAGAAAAATTATAAAGATAGGTGATGCTCTTTCTATTAACGTCATATGATTATTATTACTATTTCTTTCTTTCTTTCTTTCTTTATTATTATTATTATTATTGGATTTACCAGTCGATTTCTAATAGGCTGTGAAGCTCGTTTGTACATAGCTTTAACATGTAAATAAACTTTCCTTTCTTATATTTAACAAAGGATCCAACTTTTTGAATATTATTGTCCTATCCCAAAAACAGAAATTGGTTCATTAACTTACTTTTTCATGTCAACTATAAAGTGAAAATTAAGCTATCTGCAAAAGAATAAGTAAATTATCTATATTTAAGACTTTTCTTTGTGTAGCTGTTTGTATAAATTTTAATATATATACAATTTATTGATTCATATATTATTATACGGATTGTTTTAACTTAATTTATTCACTTACATATCAAACTATAATTCTTATGAAATAAAGTTTTCCAATAGTCAAAACTCATAGTAAAAAAAGGTAGCATTAAACTATAAGTTTTCAACAGTCTTTCTTGAAAATGATCCTCAAAATTCTTGAGAGATTTCAAAGCTCTCTGTTAAAGCCTACATATTTTTCAAGTAATACTTTGACACATACTCGACTCTGAAATGTTTGGAAGATAGTCGAAACTCCCTTTACTTTCAAAAGGTGCTGAAAGCAAAGCGTACTTTTCCAAAATATCTTCAGAAACTACTCAGTATCGTTTTTTTTTTTTACTCTTTTTAAAGAAAGAAAAAAAGTGAAATTTTTTGTAAAGAAATAAAAATGCTAGTGATAAATGCAGATAAAAGAAACGTACTTGTATGAGTACCTTCATTGCATCTCTTGCACATTGAGAGATACTACTCAGCATGAAAAAGAAAATGGCGTGAATGAAAGTTAAAAAAAGAATTTCACGTCTTTCACAAACAGGGATTTACTTTTATTCTTTGATGTACATTTGAAGCATCATTTTACACATGGACATTTGCGTTGTACTTCTGTGACTGTAGTACTTCTAATAAATAGGAGAGAGAATCCTTCACATAGAAAGGGTTTTTTTTTTTTAAATCTAAAGGTGTACTTTTGAAAGAAAAACATTCGATTTCTTTTTTTAAATAAAAGATCCATTCGCTCGAGCATTTCTAGAATCTTTCTACTGAAAACGGAAGAGAGTTTAATAAGATAGATGCCTTTAGAAAATAGAAGTTTTTGAGTCAGGTAATTTGTCAATACGAAATAAAACATTTTTATCGAAATATTGTGAAAAAGTATATATAGATATTATTCAAAAATATATTAAATGTTCCTGTATGTTATAGCATCTAATCAAATAGTAACTTTAAGTAAACATATTTTTTATCTCATATACTGAATTTTCGGTACATTTTGACAAAACATGAGATATTATTCAAAAATATTTTTTTAAATTAAATATATAGAATGGATAAAAACTGGAGATAAACTTTGAACATAATAAAACTATATTTTTAATGATATTCTATGAATTTTGAACGAGATTAATTGGAACAAATAGAAATGTATTTACTTATCCTTAAAAATATGTTGATGCTTTTTAATTAGTTTAATACACGGTTTTTCTTTATAAACAAAAACGTTAGGGTATAAATATTTTAATTTATAGTAATCTATTCAGTGTTCGCTCATATACTAATTATAATATTTATTTGCGAAATATCATCTCAGTACATTATAGCTTCATTATAAAAGTATTTAGATTAAATTGATCATTATAAATAAATTTTAATTTAATTTTTATAGATTAAAAAATTTATATTTTTAGTATTTAGACAAATTCTATTTTTTGTAATTCGATTTCATTATTTAAGCATAATCATTACGTTAAATATATAATTTAGATAACAATAAAGTATAATTATATACCTAATTATAAAAAAATTAAAAATTTATACCTAATAAATAAGTGCATGAAAAGGAAAATACAAATTTGAAGCTAACTGTTAAACAATACTGCAATAAAAGCAAATTCCATTCTCTATTTTTGAGAAAATTACTGTTTTCTGAGAAATGTGAATGTTCTTTGTTGCTTTACGTGGTAACAGCCTTACAACGTTTGCTGTTAAAGCACGTATGTCACAAGTGTTAAACTTAAAAACATATGTTTTTTTTTTGTGAAAACGTAGTCCGAACCAGGCCCAATAAATTATACTTAGTTTTCTTAAATTAAAATATTATCTTTAACAAGTGTACCATCCTAAAATGTATAAAAAAAATGAAGAACTTTTGAGAATTTTCAATTATTTATAAAAAAAAAAAATAATGAAATGAAAATCACGTAGGTGAAATGCCTTCAAACGTCCGAATGATTAAATTGAGCAAACAACACACAATAATTTATATTTAAAATTATTTAGAAATGTAAAAAATATAAAAATTATTCAATACCCATTTTTAAAAATTAACACTAACTATGTACCTCAATGCCTATTGCAATTAATCTCCAATTGAATAAAAACACATGATTGTCATCTGATTTATATTTTCTAAACTCTTCGTTATATACCCTTTTTTTTCTAATCACAATACTTAACTTCTTGGATTCACATTCATATTTCTTTTTATTTGGATGATTAGTGGTTAGTTCCTCTATCGTGTTTCTTTGCCAGCATTGCTTTCTATCTCCTTTTGCTACTATTACAGAAACGATGGTAGTCTTTATTGTAGGTCTCAAAGCTAAGATAGAGGGGTACTTAATACCTTCTAATTTATGTAATTAAAATGCATTTATTTATCTTTTAACAATTTATTTGAGACTTAATCGACTGCATTTAATTTTTAATCGCCTGCATTTAATTTGGCAAAATATTTGCTTACAAAATAATATTCTTCTAAATACGTACATTTGTTTAGACATGGCAATTCTGCACATAAAAAGTTATGCTTTATTTTTATCAAAACCATAATAGTACAATTTTCTGATTAAAATTAACTTTATTCCTATTTCAAAAATACGATTCCGTAAATTTTCTTTAAATATTATGTTGTTTATTTGAAATTTTTCAAAATTTACTCTATATTTTTCATGAGCATTCCATCTGTGTCTGTCGCATAATATGAAAATTAATATTATCTATCTCTAAGAATTAATTTTAAAAATTGGTTCAGATATTTTTAATTCTATCTATTGAAAGGATATTGTTTAATTGTATCATAAGAAATAAAGGAAATAATTATATCTTATTTATCTTTATATATTTTACGATATTGCTATAAGACAATATTTCTTAATATTTATTTAGATTACTTTTTCTTGGAACTTTACTTTCATATAATGTTAGACATCAAATTAGGATCGATAACCATAATAATATATTATTCTCTAAGTAATATTAACATTGTTAATTTAACAACCACATTATTTTTAACGATAAGAATGAAACCCATGAAAATAAAAATAAATTTAAAAAAAAGTAAAAAAAAAAAAATCGTTTTGCTTCTAAAATATTTTAGAAGTGTGCTTTGCAGTTCCTTGGATAAAGACTATGATAATTGCAAAATATTTATATTAATGTATTTTTTAAATTTTCACCTTATACGAGAATTGATCTATGATTTCTCTTAAGTGTATAAAAGCGTTTTAACTCTTAAAATAACATTTTAACACTTGTTTTGTTTTTGTGTTTTTCTTTCTCAAGTGTTTTTTAAGTTTTTTGTGTTATGCACAATAATGAAACTTATTTGAAGTATTAAGAATACAGAAAACATTAAATTTCTTCTAATAATAGTATTAATATCCTGTCTGTGCTTTGAATATTTTGTTTTCCTAGATTCTAATAATGTGTGCGAAAGTATAATAATAATTATGTGATATCCATAAATAATTATATTTCAATCCAAACTTAATTTAATCCAAACATCATAAATTTAAAGCAAACAAAAACTAATTTCCTTCTTTGCTTATTACATTTTTTTTTTTTTCGTACATTCTTGAGGAAAATAAATTAAACAAAGCGCGAGAGACAAAAAGTTTTCATAACATTATTTTCTATCATTCATATTTTATGCAGTAAACATCAATAATTGCTTTTTTTTTTTTTTAAATTTGACTTATCTTTTATATTTAGAAAATTATTATTATTATTTTTTAATTATTGTTTTCTTTAATACCAAATGACAATGTTGCACAATTTTAAGCTTGCACAAAAGTTTACAGGTGTCTGAATATTACACACTTTAAGAAATATATTTTTATATTAAAAGATGGAGCCTGAAAGACCGAGTGTCTACCTCTCTGTGCCACAGGTTTCGGGTTCGAATCCCGGTGGTGCCAGAGATATATGTAGGAGTTCGAATCCACTTTAAACCATAGAAGTGGTATAATATGGTCATAAAGCGTTGTCTTGAGGTTTAGTCAGTTTTCAACCCTCGTGGTTCCTCGTTAAAAATGAAGCTTCATATTACCCTTAGCCATGGACCAATCGACTGCGACAGGGTACTTTGGACCTGATGTAATCTTTACTGCACCAGGGGATTAGTAACAACAATAACAGAAATTAGATACATTTTTGACAATGTTTGCATAATATTTTGAGTGTATTATCATAATATTTTTTTAGTGCATTATTATATATTTTTGTTTGCATAATATTTTTTAGTGCATTGAGTGCATTAATCGCATGCAATACACTGAGATTTGGAATTTTTTAAAGAATTGGGACTTTTAAAGACTTTTATATTGTCGTTTTTCACTATTGCATTATTATAAACATTGTTTTTATCATTGTTTAATTACCAATCCGTGAAATAACTAACAGCAAAGTCGAAATACAGTGGCTATGAAGCCTATTAGATAATCACACAAATTTTTTAGTTGGGATACGATTCCTAACCAGGATCTCTGGAAACAATAAAGAATGAATAATATTAATGACTTCAGCATTTAGTTTTTTCAACTCGTCAATAACACTAACGGGAGATTGAACAAAAATTTAAAAGTAAAATGTTAAAATGTTAACAAAAAAAAATGTAAATGTTAACAAAATGTCGAAACGCTTACGATCTTATGCCCAGTTCTCATTTGAACAGTTGGAAATATTGACAAAAAATTAAACATATACTTAATTGAATTCAAAAACATAACGATAATACTTTTGAAAATTTTCATAAATATTTTTAAGTGCTAAAATACTTTTAGTATATATGTATAAGTTCATTAGAGGAATTACGATATTTTAAAATGTCACTCCATGAAATAAACTTTTATATCCATCATTGTTTTAATCTGTAAATCGTTTATGGGCCTTTTTCATTCATTTTAAGCGTAGCCATTTAAAATTAGAAAATTAGTAGAATAAAAGACGGACTGTTTAATTATAGTCAGATTAAATTATCAGCACATTCTATGTTCAGTAAGGTTGATATCAAAATTTGATAAATAAGTGCCTTTTGATTCTTTCCAAATATGTTAACTTTGTTTTCGCAAATTTTACACTAAGATCAATAGCTATAAGAGCGTTAAAGATCTTTTAGTTTCAAGTTTATCCATGGTAAATTACACTTGCTCTATATTGTGAAACCACATTTTGGAACGAACATCCCTAAAGTATGATATCTGGAGTTCATACCCAACTTCTCAAACCAAAAGGAATGATATTCCGGGCGTATTTATCTTCCCCTATCTACGATATAGACATAGATACTTTTCAGTTCTTTATTACAAGAAAAATAATCATAATAATATGTTTTACAAAAATAAACATTAACAAACTTCGACAACAACCAACAATTTCAAAACAACTAAAGTCATTCGCCATAAGACTGTTGAGATCCTTAATGTTACCCATTGTGAATTACAATGTCGGGCGATACTTCATCTACATTATGAGACCACATTTTTGAATGAACAAGCCTGAAATAAGACATCTGGGGTTCACACCCAACTTCTCAAACCTAAAGGAAGGATATTCCAAACTATGGATTTATCTTTCCTATTTACGACATGGACGTAGATCCTTTTCAATTCTTTCTTATAAGAAAAATAATAACAATAATAATAGATGTTTTGCAAAATAAACATTAACAAAACTTTTATTTAAACAAACAAAAAGAAAAAATATTATTAGTAAGTAATCATCAAATTGAAGTAAATGCACTAAACTAGTCCACAAACCATATCCATAATAAAACCAGCAGATTCTTTATTCAGAATCATTCTCGTGTACTAAATAATAAAAAAGGCGGGCAAATGAAGGTGTGTTCTGGCGCAAGCCATCCGCAAAAAAGAATGTCCCAAATGAGCCCTTGTGCCCTACTTGGAGAACAGACGCCCGCACTAGTCGGAGGCGCCCTACTTCCGAAACGCCCCTGTCAATAGCCGAAAGGGAAGCGCCCGCATTGTTCGCAAAGGACTTTATTGAACATCAGTCCTTTCGCTATGGAATCAGAAATCAATCAGTATGTATTAAGGACGGCAGGACCTTGAATCTCGGATAGGGTGGAGGATGTCTCCTCCAGAAAGTTCCGAACGAGATAGGGTTTCAATGGGGTGAAAAAAATGTTGCTCCAGAAGAAAAGTTGGTCTTTTAGGATGATAGATGGAGGAAGAAGAGTACAGTCTATTAAGTTCTGCTAGTTATTATAGTTGAAGGAACTTTTATTATTATTAGATAGTTATTAAGTGATGGAAAAATGTAAAAGTTGGACATTTTTTTAAACATATAATACTTTTAGAACACATAATAAACACATCATTTGAGTATTTGGAATGTATATTTAAACGTTTAATAAATTAATTCCTAAAAAAAATATTATTGAATCCTGTCTGGGTTTGTTTACGTTAAACCAGAATATAAATTTTAAAAAGATATATATATAATTAAAATAATTAATAATAAAATAAAATAATTATTATTATTTAAATTTAAAATAAGTTACATTAGAATTCATTTTAGTCATTTAATTTTTTTAATAACATTAAAGCTGTAATAAAAAATTCAATTAACATATCTTATAAATATCTAACAATTATTTATGAAAAATCTTATAATTTTATGAAAAGTTTCTTAGACATTAAATAAATGAATTTATTCCTCACAGCGAATAAATAAAATTTGATTTTTAAAATATGCAATAGAGAGAAATAATATTTTTTAAATAATTTAAAATAAAGGGGGATGACCAAATTGAATGAATTATATCTAATTTTATCTTTCTTAAAATATATGCTATAATCGTATTTAGATTTTTACTATTATAATTTAAGAAAACATAAATTTTATTCGTTAGTTCATTAAGATTGGTTAATTCCTTTGAGATTTGAAATACGAAAAAAATAAAATGAGATAAACAATTTTAGAAGTAATAAAATATTTCAAAAATTTGTTTTTTTTTCTAATGCATACAATTGAAATATTTTTGTATGAACTGTCTGATATTATATAAATATCAAAAATTGCTTTTTTTTAATTATTAACTTATTAAAATATTTGCGATTTTTTTGCGCGCAATTTTAAATAAAGTATCCGAATGTAAATGTGGAGCAGTATTTGAAAAAAAAAAAAAGCATTTAAGATAATTTTAAATAATAAAATAAACACTGCCAGTAAAAAAAAAAAAATACAAATTTCTAGAAATATTTATTATTTTTCAAGTTTTATTAATTTTACTATTCATACATATATTGGTAACAATTCCTATAATACACACATACACACTCACATGTATATTTGTTCAGTTATTCAAATGTGCGAATTTAAACAACTCGCACGAGAAGTATGCATTTGAGTATATTTGTATGCATTTCATAATTCGTGTTTCTACATTTGAATACAAAACAAAATATTTGTTGTTTTCTTTCCATTTGTCAATGAATATTTTTTATGGCTATTCTGTCTTAAGATGGAAAAACAAATTCTGTCTAGACAAGATTTGTCAATAAAACAGTGTCAACCGATTGTATTTGAAATTTTAGGAAAAATTAGAATTTTAAATACTATGTACTTTTTGCAAAAAATGCTTTATGATTAATTACACTAATGCAACCCTAATATTTTATATCCTAAATGAAAATATGTTTTTCACGAAATGTTTATACGAATATGTTTTTTTTTTTTTTTGTTGAAAATATGTTATTTTTTTAATTACTCGTGTGTCTGATGGATGTGAGTGTATGTGTGAATTTCGCTTTAACGCCTGCCTCAATCATATTTAGTTGTGCTCTACCAATCAAAAGTCAAGGTCCCTTTTTTATTTAGTAGCAGATACTTTTGTACTTCACGGGAGGGGGGGTAGCTTTTTCGTTTCTATTTCTACTTTTATACATTCTGTATAAAGACTTACAGTAAAAGAGAAATCCTGCTTTTCGGGTGAACTTTTCAACGTAAGTACTTGTAAATTAACTACTTAACTTTTACTTGTAAGTACATTTGAGGGTATTTCGGAAGAATTTAAGCTAACTCACTCCATAGGGCTTGATTGTTGAAGCTATATCACTACATGCATTAATACAACCAAACAACATTGAGTTTATTCGTTTTCTCGATGATAAACTGTGTCCGAAATAGTTTCTTAAAAGGTTTAATCCATTGTTTCTGAAAAAAATTTCTCTTAGTAATATTACAGCTGTAAATTATTGATCGTATTGCTTAATGTAGAAAGGGTCTTGATAAAATTTTGAAATTAAATGTAAACAAAACAACAAATATATACAGTTGTTGATTTAATTATGATCATTACTTAAAGATTATTATATCTACAGTTGAAATTATAGTTACCGATTAAGATGCGTGATGCCTCACTTTTTACGACACATAGGCTTGACCTTTGATTTTAGATCTCTAGATGCATTAATACCAATCACCATTGAATTTACTCGTTTTTCACGATGATAAACTGTGACTGGAATACTTTTTAAAAATATTTAATCCATTGCTGCTGAAAAAGCCCTCTTAATAATATTACAACCTGTAAATTATTGATCGCATTGCTAAATGCAGAAAGGTTCATGTTTGAATTTTTGTAATTTCAATGTAAAAATCAACCAAATATTTACCCTTACAGACTTCATTAAGCTCATTAGTTTAAAATTAATACATTTGCAGTTGAAATTAATACATTTGCAGTTGACTGATGCTTCACTCTTTATTACCCATAGGACTTGATTGTTGATGCTAGATCCCTACATGTAATTGTACCAATCTCAATTGAATTTACTCGTTTTCACGATGATAAAAATATACGTGATGTGAAGTATACATATGTGACTGGAATACGTTCTTAAAAAAAATAAATCCATTGTTTCTGGAAAAAGCCCTCTTAGTAATATTACAACTTGCAAATTATTGATCGTATTGCTAAATGAGGAAAGGCTCTTGTTTAAATTTTTAAATTAAAATGTAAACATCAACCAAATATCACAGTTACTGGCTTCATTAAGCTCATTAGTTAAAAATTAATACATTTGCAGATGGTATTACAGTTACCGGTTAAGATGATTGATGCTTCACTTTTTATTACCCATAGGGCTTGAATGGTGATCCTAGATCCCTACATGCACTTGTACCAATCTCCGTTGAATTTACTCGTTTTCACGATGATCAAAATATACGTAATGTGAAGTATACGTATGTGATTGGAATACGTTCTTAAAAAAATGCCATTGTTTCTGGAAAAAGCCCTTTTAGTAACAATACAACCTGTGAATTATTGATCGTATTGCTTAATGCGTAAAATGCTCTTGTTTAAATTTTGAAATTAAAATTTAAACATCAACCAAGTATCTACCGTTACTGACTTCGTTAAGCTCATTAGTTAAAAATTAATAAATTTGAAGTTAAAATTATAGTTATCGATTAAGATGGCTGATGCTTCACTTTTATTACCCATACGGGCTTGATTGTTGATGCTAGATTCCCTACATGTACTAATACAACCAATCTCCATTGAGTCTCTTTTTATCGATAATAAACTGTGACTAGAATACATTTTTAAAAAGATTTAATCCATTAATTCTGGGAAAAAAAGCCCTCTTAGTAATATTACAGCATGTAAATTATTGATCGCATTGCATGACACGGAAAAGCTCTTGTTTAAATTTTGGAAATTAAAATGTAAACATCAACCAAATATCTATCCGTGTTGACTTCATTAAGCTCATTAGTTAAAAATTAATACATTTGCAGATGGTATTACAGTTAACGATTAAGATGACTGACGCTTCACTTCTTATTATCTATAGGGCTTGATTGTTGATGCTAGATCCCTAAATGCACTAGAATCAATCTCCATGAAATTTACTTATTTTTCTCTTTGATAAACTGTGACTGGAATACTTTCGTAAATAAAATTAATCAATTGTTTCTGGAAAAGGCCCTCTCAGTAATATTGCAATTGGTAAATTATTGATCATACTGCTTAATGCTGAAAGGCTCTTGGTTAAATTTTGAAATTAACATGTAAACATCAACCAAATATCTACAGTTACTGACTTCATTAAGCTAATTAGTTAAAAATTAATACATTTTCAGATGAAATTACAGTTACCGTTTAAGATGACTGATGCTTCACTTTTATTACCGAATAAAAATTGGACACACATCCATTTCGCATGGATGCAGTGAATAAAATAAAAGGATGCATGAGAACCCCTCTTTTTCCTTCAAGTAATTAAAGCCGAGTTACAATCCCCCAGGATTAATTTCACTCTTCACGTAATTTTACACATTACTTTGGGTGTGGCTCCGTTTCGTAAACTGTTCCACCTTCTTGTGCCTGTTTTTCGTGAGGACGAGGTTGCAGGGATCACGTGGTCAGTTTCAGGTGGCGACACCGTGTCTGACCATTGCTCCCCCTTCGCCCATCATTTCTTCTTGAACAAGACTTAATGGCATCCATCAACATGGTGGCAGTTCGGCCCAGACTTGCTGAAAGGGAAGAAGACATGATTAAATATTTATCATCGGATACTTAGCAATGTGTGAAGCAGGAAGCGAGAGCTAAAAAAGCGTTGTCCTATATTTTTTTTTTTGTCTTACTTCTTTGCGATAATTTGGTGAAATGTGTTAGTGAACATAAATATGTATTTTTAATGAACCATTTTGGGGGTTTGGTATATAAACTCTATAAAAAAATAATAGTTTCATAACAGATGACTAAATAAAATATTAATGAAATCATTTTGCAAAATATAAGCATCTTTATATGAATTTAGATAAATGGTTTTGATGCGATTGTTTTTTTATTTATTTGAGTCAGTGGTTTTGTTTTTGTAATCTTAGGAGAAATAAGATAATTATTTAGCTATTTTTCTATAATTTAAATTATAATATCCAGCAAAGTTTAAGTAATTATTTTATTTACTTATTTAATGTTTTAATACAGTACTTCTGCTTATGAAACCATTAAATTAGTTAGTCACATTATTAGGGATGCACTACTATACCGAATCAACATTTTTTTCTTTAAAACTGCGGAAATGTGGGAAAGTATTACAAGGTCACAATCTAGACTATGATGCACATCTTTAGGCTCTGTATTGGAGAGAAGAAAACGAGAAATTAAATAAGAAATGCTAAATATTAACTTTGAGGCACGTGATCACTTTTGGACACTTTTTCGTCTTTAAAAGCACTATTGTAGGAAATCAAATCCTCATCCTTTCTTGTTCAGTTTTTAGCTTGCATTACAGTTAGGTCTTGAAGTTAATCTTGAATGATAATAGAATAATACTGAAGTTTTTGTTAATAATAAATTTTTCAATTAAATGCTTTGTAATGTCAATAATACCCAATAAAATTGCTATTTCTTACAACTATATAATGTTTCCATCACGCATTTAAAAAATCACTTTTTTTAGGTTACAATAATTTTTATTTGAATGAATTTTAAAAGTTGGAAGTATATTTAAAAATATACTTTTTTTTATTATATTATTTTTATAGATATTTATTTAGACAAAAATTAGGCTGTTTATAAAAAAAAAAAAAAAAAAAAAAAAAAAAAAAAAAAAAAAAATTAATAGTTTTTAAACGGATTTTTAAGGAAGTACATTGAAATCGAATATTATTGTAATAATGTAATTAACATGTTAATCTAATTAAATGTTAGATAATTAAATAATTTCAAATTGACAAATCGTTTATTTTCTTATAAACAATTCGCCATTGGTTTATGTTAGTAAATAATGGATATATATATATATATATGTATATATATTATATATATATGTATATATATTATATATATGTATATATATATATATATATGTATATATATATATATATATATATATATATATATATATATATATATATATATATATATATATATATATATATATGTATATATATATATATAAAGATAGGATAATAAATACATTTTTTAAATATAAAAATAAAATATGATCAATTTATTGTAGAGGGGTGTCCCAAAATTGACACAAGATTTCTTCGGGAATTTGGAACACACCGGATAAGTTGGAACCATGAAGTATACAAATCTTGAAATGAGTTCTCGTGTGTTCCAAAATTCCCTCAAGATTTCTTGTGGGAATTTTGGCACACCACTAACCGTAAATGTAAAATCTCATTAATTTTTATTAATAAATTTGAGAAGCATTCTTAAAAAATATAAAGAAAAAAATTCGAATTTTAAAATAAAAAATGATAACTGTGATAATTACTAATTTATTCTCGACGTATGGCCCAGTAGTAACATGCTAAGCTGGCGAGTAGGACTTAAGTTCAATCCATTTCAACTTTTTACTGTGTCACTGCTTTCAGAAACGAGATACTGAATGGAGATTGTGACAGTGTGTTTAAAACATCCCTCATTGATATTTAAGTTGGCATAGGGAAATATTCTAGGTATTCTCCAATAGAGTATGTAAATACGGGATAGTAAAAGTTCCCCTGAAAAACAATGGGCATCCAACTGTAAATTCTTCGTGATATACATAAGGATAACTCGAAGCCAACCGATGTTAAATACACGCAAAAATTACTAATTTGTTGGTGTTTTTTAATACATCACAAAATTATTGCAATATTTAATTATATTAAAATATTTAAAACTACTGCCACTGAATTAAACTGATGTTGTAAATGTTTATATTAATCCCTAATTTTCCTCAAAAAATTATTCTATATTATATACATAATTTTGAATTTAATTTAATAGTAAATTATAGACATAATTCTTTTAGAATAGAAATAGTATGCCGGGGGCCAATTAATGTTGTCTTTCAAAAACTGATCTTGACGGATGAAGATTCTGTTGATGTTAAGTTTCATTTAGAATCAAGGGAAGTGTTTGCATAAATGACAGGTTTTTACAAATGATGAAAGATTTCTTATTCAAAATCCGCTTATCCATCTCATCCACATTTGCTTCATTTAAGAAATAAAAGTTTAGAGAAATTTTTAAGTAAATTAAATTATTAATTTTAATTGCTCATTTATTAAATTCTCATTGAAGATATTCACGCAGTTAATTGCCACATCTTAAACTGAAAAATTTACTTTTTAATAAATACACTTTGATGTACAAGTGAAAGTAGAATGGCACTAACAGAAAAAAATTACGAGTTAAGTATTATTAATAATTAATTAATTAATATTTTCTTTAAAAAGTTGAAACGGAATTTTAATAAAAAGAATAAAATAATTTACATCGGCCAATATTATAATAATTAAATAATCTTTAAATATTAGATGCATCAATATAAAATAAAAAGAAATTCTTAATCATGTTTGCATTGCAAAGTAACTAATATTCCATACCTACATTATTGGATAAATTGAGATAAAGCAGTAATGTTAGTATAAATCTAGTACCTAGCCAAGTAATACCTACCTTATTAACCCATAAACGGATTAGGTACTCATAACCACGAAGATCAATATTTTTTCGGAAAATTAGTTTTTAACAATCGACTAAAACGAGTATAGGACTACCTCGTATTATTATAAGGCAGACATAAATCTCATTTGATAAATTCCGTTTTGCTCTCGTGTCTTAGTAGTCATTTTTTTCTTTTATTTCATGTTATTTTATACGCATTTGGTCCTGTACACTAATACATGAAAAAGGAGAAGAGTTATTATTTATTGTTTAAAGTCACTGGAATTTATTTTCAGTCATTTTTTAAAACAAATAAAAATAGAGGTAATATTAGCAATGTATCGTACTTGACGTATAGTAGTGATAAATGACTTAATAAATAGTCATGTATCGTATGGTGAACATGAAGCTCTGGGGATGAGTCAGAGAATTATACTGCTGTTTATAAAGTTGACGAAATTGCTAAACTTAACACATGATTATTAAAATAAAAATAAAATAAAACAACTTAAATCTGAGAATGCATACATATACTTTTAGTAAAACATTGTTCTGAAATAAAAATATATATGAAAAAAAAAATAAAAAAATAAAGGATAAGTTGTTAACTTACAATTTATTTTTCAATTTAAAGAAAAAAATATTTTAAAATTAAATAATTTATAAGTTTTTATGCATTATGATTTCATCCGCATCAATATACTATATTTTAATGAAATGACTTTCTTTAATCATTAAACTATTAAACACATCAAAAATATGAATCAATCCTTTTTTTCTTTAACACTATCTGGAAAAGACAAAAAATAGTTGGATCTCATTGTATCCGAATAATTCCGAAATCCCCAAGTGTGAGATCCGTGACACGTGTTACACGGTCCACAATTGCTTAATACCACTCAATCCTTTTCCTCACACACTGCATATAAAGGGGTAAGAACAACAGTGTCCCAGGAAGCTTTTAGTCTGTGAAGGAAATTGCTATCAGCAAAGAGCGATACTTTGAAGCTTTTCTACTACAATAAGCCGCAATCCTTTGGCTTTGGAAGGCTGGCCGATAGGTTCATTATATAGATAATCGCATAATCCACCTCAAGGATATCTCTAATTTCTTTGTCTGAAGATTTATTTGTTTTCCCTTTCTTGTATGTTGTGTATAGGTAAATATTTAATAAATACTACTGTGCCCCAAAAAGAAAGGCCAATTATTTTTTTTCAAAAACTCTTTATTTATTATTCTAAATTTAACTTATCGCTTTTCCTCCGGACACAATGCACTTATGCCAACTTTTTTTCCAATCCTCAATGCATGCTAAAAAGTCATCGGCAGGGATGACCTTCAAAGCGATTCACGTTGAAACTCTTCAACCGACTCAAAACTTTGTCTCCGGAGAGGTCTTTTGAGTTTAGGGAATAGACAGAAGTCGCACGGTGTGAATACGGAATTTTGAAACTATATGGGTTTCATTTTTGCCGAAAAAGTAACGAAGCAGTGTGAGCTGGTGCATTCAGCGTTTTCGGTACCAATCGAGATTTGACGCGTTTGAGGCTCAAAATGGAATTGACCGATCCTTTTGAAATTCCAACATCTTCAGCAAGGTCTCTATTTGTAAATCGGCGGTTTGCAAGTACGAAATCTTTAATTTTTTGGACGTGAGTCTCGTCGGTTGAGGTTAATGATAGACCATAGGTCTCTTTGTTTTCAACGCATTCAGCCCTCACCTAATACCTTCTGTAACATTCCATACATTTCCGCAAACAAAATTTAATGCAAGTTCTTTGCTCAATTAATTCAGAAATTTCATAAATCGCCGGAATCAGTTTTAACGTCTCACAATGCCAAGAGTAACTCAAACGCTCATGATTATTTTGACGTCAAATTTCACACAGATGTCAAGGACAGTTCAGTAACCTAAAAAAGAAAAAAATAATGGAAATTCCATAAGCTCCGGGACATACATTTTGGACACAGTAGTATATTAAGTTTAGGTAAATATTTAATTAATGATTAAAGAAAATAAATTACCTTAAGAGAATTAATCAAAAAATTCGAACGTATTATACAATACAAAACCACATAATCCAACTCCAAAGAATTTTTTCGCTCTGTTTGCTTGAAGTTTTATTTGATTCTTTTTCTTTCATTAAAGTTATTTTACGCATATTTTATTCAGGTAAATATTGAAAAAAAAGGATGATCGTAAAATAAATTGCCATAACAAAATTAATCAAAAATTTATTTAACATCAGAAATCATTTATTGCATGAATAATCACGTAATCAAATCTTTGGATTTTATCGCTTTTGTTTGCTGATGATTTATTTATTTTCTTTGCAGTTAGTATATGTTTATTTTGCTTACATAAGTAATGAATATATAATGATTGTAAAATAAATTATGTTAGGTGACTTCGAAATTAATTAATATCAAAAATCTTTTATGTAGATTAAGCATTGCAATTTTTTATTTGCACTAATGGATATTTTTAATGTGAGTTTTTTTAAAACCTTCTGAATGAATCATAAAATTTTGATGATTACTATTCTAACAGAAAGTTTAAATATTTGTGCGTATGTCTATGCTTATGGGTGTACATAATCCATCCCCAAGGATTTCTCTAATTTCTTTGTCTAAAGTTTTATTTATTTTTTATTTTCATTGATTATATATGTGTCTGTGTATGCATACTTACCTGCATCTGTATGTATATATGTATGCTTATTTATGTATGCTTGCGTATGTATATATATATGCATACACACACACACACACATATATATATATATATATATATATATATGTACGCACAAGTGCATGTATGTTCTTATAAATGTGTATATATGAGCTATATGTAGGTACATGTGTATGTATGTATGGGCGTGTGTTTGTACGTTTGTGTGCATGTATAGTTGTGTATATATGTGCATCTCCACGTGTATACATGTGCGCATGTACAAAAATGTGAAGGTCTTGTGTTTGTATATACATGGGAATAGTTCGTATACAAGAACTTTCATATTCATATATGTATAATTGCATACACATTCACATATTTATACACACGCACGCATGCACGTACGCACCTCTCTCTCTCTATATATATATATATCTATCTATATATATATGCGCATGCATGTATATACACATATTCATATATGAGTCTTCATGTACATGTCATGTTCTTATATACACATACATATGCACGCTCATGCATCAACAATCAAATGCATACAAATCCTGTCCAAGTTATTAAATGCACCACACATTTCAAAATTATTTATTAAATGGAGCGTCCCTTTCATTATTTTCCTTTGAGAAATGGTAAAACATTTATTAATGGTTATTAAGAAATCATAATTATAAATAAAAACATTATGTAAAACACTAATATTTTGATAAACAAATAATACTTTAGTTCTTCTACGCATGCTTTTGATACTTGATTGTTTGTACAATTTCCTTCATCTGTAGATGTGGATTCCAGGTGTAAATAATGATTTTAATTAAATTGGCTTTTGTAATTAACATCTGTTTTATCAGTCCACTCTTTATGAACACCCACTCATTTTGAATTGTATACATATATGGTGAAATCCCAGGCTCAGGTGATAAATGGGTATTCTCTTGTTGTAAAATAGCCTTTGCAGTAAGGGTACTATGGAATTGTCTCCATCCTGAATAAAGACAGGAAATACTAAATGTCGGCACATCTGAATTAGTTAAGGCAGTAAATAACTTGCTTTGTAAAATTTGTTGTAGTCATGTTGCATAATACCATCAACTATGTGAAAGCGGACAATAGTCTTGTCTCTAGTGATTGACCGTATTATGAATTGGAATAATGCAATCTGAAGAGTATTATTCACCAGGGCTTGTTCCGACAAAATGGTTCTTTGTTGCTCAAAATTTCAAATCTGATTTCATCACTGAAGCAGACTCCGAATTAAAAAATATCAAAAATGACATCTAAATTAATTCCAGGAACAAACAAGCAGGGACAGATTCATAAAAATGATCTTGAATCGTAAATAGGAATTATTGTTTACACAATTACAATTCTTTGCCCTCATAATCCTACTTCCATTTAAACGTTTGGATTCCAAGTATGAAACCAACTTGAGTTTGAAGTTATCTGCATGCAGTGAGGTTCAATTTTACCAGTTTTTGCATTATAATTCACTCTGATGCTAAACTAACACAGTTTTCATGATCATATATTTACTTCACTGTGTAAAATAAATTTTTAATATAAATTTTCTTCAAACAGCGATCTGTTCCTTGAGCAAATATGAGTTTTGGATAGCATTTTCTTTTTCTTTTTGGGTACAATATGTCTACTAATCAATTTTTATAAGCCTTATAAATGGTTTTGAGGCTTTTAACCTTCTAGAAATTTCCTTCAAATTTCTATTCAAGATATGCAATTAAAAAATACCGAATCAATCAATGCTTTCACTTCTACAATCTTTCAGTAGAATAAATCCCTTTGCTTACCCATTATAAAACTAAACAACCTTAATTATTCAGAGAAGAAAATATACCTAATCGTACATAAACTATTCTTAAACAACCAGTGAGGAAACATTGAAGGAAGTCTGTTATTATCCATAACAGCCCCATCCCCTGACCAAAAACAGCATCAGTGTATTTCGCGCGTCTCTACCACGTGCTCGAGGTCATGTGACTGGTGGGAGTTACAAAAACATCCTATTAATGTTTCCCCATTGCAAAGTATTTACAATAAAACTGCGAAAAAAAAAGATTTGCTTAATATATATGCATTACCTTTATACAATGATATATCGAAAAGAGCCAAGCTTTGTCTACAAACTTGGCCACGCTCACAAACATACAATCACACACACGAACTACATTTACATTCCCATATATGCGTAGATACACGCGTATATATATATATATATATATACTTACGCACAAATACGTACATATTTATACATTCCAAACATACAGATTTAAATGCTAATTCGCATTCATTAACCCACAGAAATACTTGCACATGGATATGAGCATAGATGTATTTGCATACATATGTAAGTAAATATGCTTTGTGGTTGACAGTACAAACATAACTGGAAAACAATATATAGATAACTGGAAAAAATATATAGATTAACATATGCATATCTTAATGTATATTTAAACATGCATGTTTACCCATACCAGTATATTACTACTAACATACACATATTTTCTTGTACATTTACATGTACTTCTTTATAAACAAACATATGTATAAGTAATAATCTTTAGAAAAAACCCTTATTTGGGTTGGGCAAATTTGATTTGCGTAAAGGTGAATTTGGTTCACAAGAAAGGGAAATTTGATTTACAAAAAAAGTGAATTTGTTTGCAAAAATGTGTATTTGGATTGCCAAATATGTAGATAGAATTTTTGTGTAATTAATACCTGTAATTATGCAAATCGGTATCCATGTTGATGAGTAACTGTATACATGCATTACTTGTTCCTTATTCTTAGAATTATACCAAATGATATTTTCTCTTAAGAAATAAATGGAAAATGGCTTAACTGTTAACATGATAAAAAATACATTGTTACTGGCCAATCAATTTAAAGACTGATTGAGGCAAAATACAAAATATTTAGATGGAATACATATTAAAATGAAAATTTACCGAATTTATGTATTTTCTTTTCTATCTCCGTTGCCTATTTGAATCTGGTTGAGGGATATATTTGACATTTACTAAAAATTGGCGTACGTAACTGTCTAACAAAGCGAGTTCTCATGATATTTCTGAAATGGAAAAATGCCAAATCATTGTAGACAATGTTACGACATTGCGTGACATTCAACCGTTTAGCAAAGATTTTGACTGGCGCGTTGTATTTCAACCAAAGTTCGTATACCAAACAATTGTTTTTGTCCAAATAAGATGTATATAAAGTTGGTGTTATTTCAAAGATGTCTTATACTTAGTTACCACTCATTTTAACATTATAAGCTGCTATTGTTTCTTATCATCGATATTTCCTCTCAAATATGCTTATAACATAAATATTTAATTGATAGTTATTGGCATTATTACACGTAAATAGAAACAGAATACGAAAAACAAATCTGCTCTAATTGAATAATAATGATGATTTCATCAAGAAATGCTATGGTTAATTTATTTTTTTTTTTTACTTTGTTTATGAGATACAAATTAAACTGACATTATAGAAGTATTGCAGCACTTTTCCCACTGGAAGAGATGCAAGATTTCTCAAACAGGGTGAAGGGATGTATATTTTTAACAAGTGCATAATAACAACTTATCACTCAAATCTGACAGCAGATAAGCAGTATCGTGGATATTTATATTACATGCAATAAGTGTTTTGTACTAATGAAAACAACCTGTCACTCAAATATGACAGCAATCATAATGCGACATCATGAAATTAGAGATTGTCTGTTTGACCTTCACAGGTCGAAACAATTACAGATGAGGTATGGACTACATGTTGATTTGTCACATCATAGTTTGTAATAGAACATGGGCTGCGGAAGTGTCGACTCTAATGAGAAATGAAGGAAGCTGACCCGTCCCTCTTGACGATTTCTTAAAGGGAAGTTTTGGGAGAAGGAGAAAAAGAGAGTTCTGCTACGAGTCGACAAGAACTGTTGTTTTTCTCTTTTTCTGACAGTGATTGCCCCTTGGGATTTCGTGTATCACGTTGTGCGATAATTAAGATCTGCCTCAGACCAGGCGTTTTAGATTCGACGTAGACTCGAGAACTTTGAAAATCTCCGATCTTGGAGTTAACTGTATTTGTAAATCTAGTTTATAGTTTAAATTTTCATTTCTTTATATTTGTAAGCATATAATACTTGTAAATAAAAATTAAAGTATTCCCATGAACCTGAAAGCGGCCCTCTTCTTGAAACCGTTATTAGACATTACTATATTATTGAGACGTCACAGTATTAAATTTTGATTGACTATCAGTAGTTTATTAATTCTGGAAAAATGAATTTTAGAAATAACTTTATATTCTTAAAAATTCATTGATTGAAATAAAATAATAAAATTAAAAATATTCTTTAAAAGTACCAGTATTATTTATATAACTATAGCTTCTCCTCATTGTTTATCGGCATAGCTTTAAATATAGCTTTCATAATGCTTTACAAACATTCCATTCCGTTTAATTCCTTCGAAACCTCGGTAATGCACTCCGCAAATTATATAACTTTCATGCACAGTTTGCAATTTCGATGAAGGCCATCCGAGAATTTCCAGACTGCGTTGAAAAGCTAATGAAATAATCATACACCGTCGCTTCATTACGATAATTTTAGAGGCAACACAGTCCGAAAACCACCTGCGTTGGTGGCAGAATATTGGACATTGAAGCCTTGAAAATTATTAGCACTATTTTATAGATGAATGCTAGACATGTAGAAGGGTCCAACGAAGGCAACCGAGAATAATTTATTTGACGAGGGAGTATATTTGAAGTATTAATTTGTTTAAAGTTCAGTGATTTGTTGAGGAGTTAAATTAAAATTAAAATTTAATTTATTCTTTATGCGAGTTTAGTATAAATGTATTCTTGTTTTCAATTTCTGTTTGAAACCAGACAAAATCGCTAAAAAGATGATAATTAAATTATTTCTTATTTAAATCATTTTTAAAGATTTCACTTAGAGATTTCTATTTAAGTAAATTTTATGTGTGATAAGTTTATTGTACATTCATGTAATTAATTATAAAGAAATAATAGTATTTTATAAAGAAAAAAAAAAAACATATATTATTATAATACATGTACTGCTATTATATCGCATATTTTATTGTTACAGAAAACGATAAAAATTCGTTACTAACTTGGAGGAATACAACTATATATGGAAAGTATCGCATAATTTTAAAGAAAATTTCTACACTCATGTCCATAAATTAAGGATAATTCAGAACCACACAGAAATTGAACTCTAAAATAAAAATTTCACCTGTAGAATTATCACACACATCTTGAAGAAGAATATGCAAATGACAGGAAACCACCAGATGGCGCGGATAGTACGTCACAATGGCGAGAGTGTAAGAGAGGGGTATATAAGGAATGGTGGCAAAGAAGTGAAATTGTTCATAAGCGCTTTAAAAACCTTTCAGTGCAATAACCGCATAGTTATGGCACAAAGGAAGCATTTGGATGATTTTTACGTGGTAGAATTATCGGACGACTGGAATGTGGACGTACCCAGCTGGAAGCATCCGAGGAACTTGTAATCGCCCAGAGTGTCATCTCCAGGCGTTGGCAACGATTCCAAGATGATGGTAATGTGAGTAGATGTTACAGCACAGGTCGCCCCCAGAGTTACAACGCCGAATGAGGACCGGTATTTAACAGTTACTACCAAAAGAAACATACGGAGCACAGCATCAGAGCTGTCTCGTCAGCTATCTTCTGCTACCGGTACGACAGTTTCAAGGCAGACCGTGTACAGACGCTTACAGCACATTGGTCTATATGCTCGTAGGCCTGTCAGATGTGTTCCACTTACCGCAACTCACTGTCGCCTGCGATTAACCTGGAGTAGAGAGCATGCATTGTGGACACCGCAACAGTGGTCTTGTGTGATGTTTTCCGACGAGTCCAGGTTTAGTTTGCAGTCTGATTCTCGCCGGACTTTCATATGGAGAGCGCCAGGTACCCGTTACCACCAAAAGAACAACATTGAACGACACCTTTACGGTGGTGCAGGATGGCTCGTTTGGGGATGAATTATTCTTGGTTCCAGAACTGACCTGCATGTTCAGAGTGTAACGATGACAGGCCACATCTATCGGGATGTCATTCTGGAACAATATGTACGTTTGTTTCGGGGCGTCATGGGTGCTGAATTTCTGTTTACGGATGACAACGCCCGTCCTCACCGTGCAAACATTGCAGATGAATGCCTTCAATTGGAGGATATCACCCGTATGGATTGACCAGCATACTCACCGGACTTGAATCCAATAGAGCATGTATGGGATATGCTTGGCCGACGCATTGCAGCCCGTCAGCCCCCTCCCACCTGTCAACCGGAACTTCGGAGGGTATTGCTTGATGATTGGTATAATATTCCCCAAGATCAGATTGTTAATTTGATACTCAGCATGCCTAGGCGTTGTAAGGCCTGTATTGCATCGTCCGGGAGACATACTCCATATTAACCATCAAACTAACCATGTTATACTGTTTTTTGTAAACAGGTTCTTTTTTGAAATTTGCTCCAGGGAGTAAAAATCGCAATTTTTATTAATTATGTCAAACATAAAGCATCTTTTTTGCTCTTTACCTTTTGTTAAATAAATAGGCGTTACAAATAAGTCAAATTTGTTTTGCTTCTGTCTCTTTCTTTGCCTGAACTTCATTATTCTTAATTTATGGACATGAGTGTAGTTTTCTTAATATGGACAATCGTTAGTGCCGTTTCTTCTAAATGAAGATTGGTTTGGTTTGTCCCGCTACCGTCGTATTTTGCACATGAGTTCTAAACAGACCTGAACTTGCAGTTTAAAGTGGATTACGAACCACTAACAAACATCCATGTAACCTCCAGGATTTGACCCCAGGATCTGACCCCTGGATTTGACCCCAGGATTTAACCCCTGCCTATGGTGCCAAAGCGCTTGCCACTTGACCACCAAACCGTCTTAAATGAAGAAGGCAAAATAAATAATAATAATGATATTAATTGAGGGGATTTTTTTTCAGTGTGATATTAAAATCTGAATTATTTCTCTATGGATTTGAGATTTTTTTGAGTATGATAATAATAAAATTGCATTTTTTTATATTAATTTAACTTTTTTTTATTAGCTCTTTAATTCCTCTAAATAACATTCTTGAATAAGATAAGATTAACTGCACTCAAAATCGTATTTTTTCCTGATAACTAGAATAAAAAATAATCTGCGATTCTCTTCTCAATATTAATGCATTTCATTAAGGATATTCAGTAAAAACCTCTGTTATGCTTAATATTTAAATGTAATTTTCTTTATTATTTTTCTAATATTTAATAAATTTCAGAAGAACAATTGTAAAGTTTTCTATGAAATAACGTGTAAGTATATATAATTATTTGATCAAAAGGTTTTCATATCTTTAAATTGGTTAGATTTAAAATTAATAAGTTAAATTTAAAATAATATATATCTCTTGCCATCTATTGAAATAATATATACTAAAAATGAAATTAATTATTGTAATATTGCAAGGAAATATGTATGATATGAATACATAAATTAAAAATATTCTTCAACTTATAGAAATGCATATATTTATAGAAAAAAAAAAGTAAAATTTCACGATTTTATTCTTTGATAGTTAGTTACATTATCAAAAACCTTGAATAGTTTGTTTTTACGTAGATTTTATTTTTCATACAAAAGTCACTTCACAAGTATGCAATAAAATATGCAGAGGTGAAAGTTTGTATAGCATTCCATTCTAGCAGTTTTGTCTGGTTTATATTTCAAAAAGGGAATTTGTTTTTATTTCTGTAATAAAAAAAAAAATTCTTTTCTAATATATGAACAAGTATATTTTATTTCAGTTTCTTACTTTTGATACTATTTTACAGAAAAATATAACATGTACAAGTTCTAGTCAACGAAATTAGATTAAGCTAGAAGGAAAACCAAATTAGTGAAAAACGTATTTTCAGAATGAATTTAAAAATTTCTTTTTACAATAAAAAAGTGTAACAAAATTGATTTGAATTTCTTCTTTTGAAAATTTTTTTAATGAGACGAAATGAAATAAAAGAGAAAGAAATACTAAGATCAAACTCTTATAGAAACAAATAATTTTTTTTTTAAAGACTTTCTTTAAAATTGAATATGAAAGGTGTCAGCTTTATTTAGGCACTATGACATCGATATTCAAATATTGAAAAAATCCCACAAACCTAAAAATTCTTAAACTACATGATGCAAAAGAAAGTAAAACATAAATTTTCACAGTACTAACTAAAATATTTTAAAACATAAAAAACAATTAAAAATGATATTTTTCAAATTTAAATTCCGCACAATTACATATTTCTTGTAAATTAATTTATCACATTTTTATTTGAATATAATAAATTGATTTTTTTATTATAAGACATGAAATTGTACAGTGATATAGTATTTTGAATTATAATTTATTGAATTAAAAATGAAAAAAGATGCATAAAATTGAAATAATATAAATATTAATAGTTTTTTTTTTATTTATTTCCAATGCCAAGTTTGCAGGACAATAGATATCATAAAAGAGAAAAATACATAATACGAGATAGAACAAATGATATCAGTTAATATCAACTTAAGTTTGGCAATCCAATAACTCTTCCAGAAAGAAACAGGAAGCAGTGAAGAACAAATAGAAATGTGAGACATATCCATTAATTCCTGTTTATCACACAGGAGACAGAGAGGGTCAGGAGCCAATATAATTCTGTTAATTTATTAATAATATAAATAAAAAACTTTTTCTTTACTTCTACGTCTGATGTTCTATATACCGAGTGATTTTATTTAAAATCTAACTTTTAAAATGCTGTAAAAAGTGCCACTCGCCGCAATGAGTTCAAATTTCAACTGAAGATACTTGTAGAAGGTATGGCATCAGAAAAAAAAAAAAAAAAAGCTTGCTTCCACCAATTTTTCCGATCCAATTTGTTATGACCTTGTCGTGGTAGATGGGCTTTCCACTAATACTGTCACAACTATTGAAACTGTTATTATTTTTTTTTTTTTGAAGTCATATTTTCCATCAAAAAATCTAAGCAATCAAGCACATTGATCGTTGTAATAATCAGTTGGTGTAATTGCTGCAGTTGGTGTAACTACTACAGTTGATATAATGTGCAACTTATGCAACTTACTTATGTGCAACTAAATTTCGATTCAAAATATCACTGGCAACCGAATTCATTTTCTTTGTGCCGTATATATTCATTTTCTTTACATCTATTAATACACTTTGGGACTTTTTTTGACTCCGTACCGTTTCCCTCCTCTTCAAGTATCTTCAGTTCAAATTTGAACTCATTGTGACGAATGGTTCTTTTTTTACAGCATTTTGAAAGTGGTACTTTAATTGTAATAACCCTGTATATTTCCATCCCTCTTTATGTTCAATCCTGCAACATAATACACCTTTTCTCCTATTGCATCTAAAGATGTTATATTTAATCTCCCAATATTGATTTTCGTGCCTTTAATTTTCTACATATTTCAATCATTTAAAAAATAAATATCTCTTAATTAGTTTTTTATGGTGTAGGACATTTTTCATAGCCCAAATGAGATAGATATAATGAATTTTAATCATTAATATAATGAGGTCACATTACACGACATGTTTACATTCTTAATACGCAACAGGATATTTTCCTGTACATTTAATAAATATGTTTCTTTTTTAAAAAAATAATGCATTACAAAAATAATAAATATTGCGTTACAAAATTTGAATGACTAACCATTTACCATTTGGATAAAAAATGTTTTATGCAAATTGAAAACTAAATTTAATAAAATTAAATCATAATTAATTTCCTCTTTTTCAGAATAACACTGCAAATTAATTTATTTTTCTAACTTTAACAGTTTCAATATTTCTAGAAAAATAAATAAATGGCAAAAATATATATATTTTTAATAAGGTCGATTCTAAATGATTTCGTTGTTTTTTTTATCAAAAATTATATAAATAATCAAAAATATATAAAAATTATTAATAATATAAATAAGACTTTTTTTTTATATAGAACATCTGATTTAGAAGTGAAAGACAAAAAAAATATATCTCTAATATTAAATTTCAATATCTCCGAAAACATTAAACAAAGTATATGTAGCTAATTTATCCTTGAATAAAAAATGCATTTTAATACTATTCACCACTTCCTTTTGTGATATCGAGCGCATAAACGAACATAAAAACTCGTGTATTTAAACGTGATCTGAAATTGCCCGAGATCATTTAACGTGCATTACTCAATGAAAGAAACGCAACATCGCTCTACCACGGACCGGGTCACGTGACATCCAGGCCCCTAATGGATTTAAAAGTCTATTCCGGTAACTTGCAGCACACAACCACCCATCCGGCTGAAATGTGTCATTTCCGACATGGATTCTTACGCCTAGAAACAAGAATTCGGATGGATTTCGTTGCTGGCGTTTTTGCTGGAAAGCCAGTCACGCGACTATTTACAAAGGACTGGCTCTTTTGCTAAAAGGCTTTTTTATTTAACTGTAAAATCTGTTCCTAGCAATTTGTTATTTTATTAAACTGAACGTTTCATAGAGAAAATTTAAAGACTTTAAATTTTTATTAAGATATATAGATATGAAAAAAAATATATCTGGTATAAAACAATAATTGCGAGATTCGATTAATATTTATTAAAATATATAAAAACAATGGAAAAAATATCATCAATAAAGCAATAATTGTTAATATTTTAAGCTAAATGTTAATAATTTAAGAGGGCTTATGGCCAGAAATAATGGTGTATAGGGGTGTGGATCTCTGAATTGAGGATGATTGGCTTCAAACTCAATAACTGAAAACTTTTATGTCTATTCCGGGAATGGGCACGATAAATTTGTAGGGTGAAATACCCTTTCTCTAAGATAGAAGGTTAGGGAGCGTGCGAAATCCTGAATGGTACTAAAATTGGGAGTGCTTGTTCAGAATCATAATGGTACAAAGTATGCACAGATGATTAAAAGAGTTATTTATACATTATAACTATTTTCATAAAAACTGGTATAATTTATTTAAATCGCTAATAACTTAATGCAGCTAAATAATGTCTATCTATTATAAGATTGATCAAATTTATCTTCATATTACTAGAACAAGTCACGTCTTTAATATCCCATTTAATAAAAAAATGAGTCTGTGTATGCCATTACCCATGTTTTGTGTATGCTATTGCCCATTTTTGTGTCAGCTATTGTCAATTTTAAGACATAAAATTCAAAATAAGAGATATTTATAGTAGCTATAATAAAATGCTGAGTTTGTTTTTCATATATTAGATACCACTGTTTAGTTTTAGATACCACTAATGTAATGTTTCACAGTCACATCTTTTGAATATTTTTGATGGGTATTTCGATAACATTTTTTACTGATGTTAAAATTTGCTTGATAAGAGCTTTCCAGGTTAAAATACATAAAGCAAATAAATCTCAACATAATGTCCTCAACTTAGTTTCCAACTGTTGACAGATTAAATTGATATTCGCCATCATAATATATGAAAAATTTAAGGAAGGTGATATTATACATTCAAAGCTAAGAACTCAAGTGCATCATTTCATAAAAAAATTTTGAAAATACTTTTTAAACATACTAATATAATGTTTATTCTATAAAATATTGATAAAGTATATATTGAAAAAATAATTATTAATTTTTTTATCAAGTTTGCTTTAAAGATTACAGAGATATATTTAAATGTGAATTGTAATACAGAAAAAAATACTGTCAATAAAATGTGGCGGTGGTTATTATGATTGCAAATGTACAAAATGTACATTTGAAAATGTACTGCATACTTAAAATAATTGTCAAAAATAGAAAAACGCTATTAAATTAAATAGATTTATGGAGTTTTTTTTTTTTTAACAAACGTATTTTTTTAATTAGGCAGATTTGTAGAAAAAAATATTTTTTGAGAGATAATACAACTAATAATAAGCCCAGGCCATCTTTTTTAATTAAAGAAATAAATAAAATAAAACTTCTAAGAAAGGAAAATACAATATTTTAAAACTCACTGATTTAATATAAGAGAAGCAATTTTTTTAAATTTAATGAAACATTATTAGAAACACTTGAAACAAGGAAAGAAAATTTCAATCGTTGAAAAAATTTTTTTTTTTTTTTTTTTTTGATACCTCTATTTTAGTTTCAACAATGATAAGAAAGATTATTTAAATATTAACGCTCTTTACACAATTTACGGTTTTTAAACACCTTAATTATAATAACAAATCTATATTTTTTAATGAAATTTAAGATAAAAAGCAAAATCTAATGGAAAATTTTGACAATAATTATTTCCTTTTATTCTTTTAGATTCTAATGACAATAAAACTAATCCAATTATAATAAATTTGTAATTTTTTTTTCACTTGACTAAAGATAAGGGAGATAAAGATATATAAAAAATACAAGGGAATATGTCTTTTTAAAAAACCAATAATGCAAATAAGAATTTATTCATTATATAGTTTAATGATAAGCTAGTTTATAATAATTTATATGAAAAATTGGCTGATTTATAGTTCATTTCTTAGATTATTTATTATATACAATGGTTTAGTAGAAATAAATAAAGTTTTGAATATAAAAGTTTGAAATGATTAATTTCATTTTTAATTTTGAAATAAATTATTTATATTAAAAAATTTCCAAAGATACCTAATATAATTAATTTGATTTGTGCAATTGTTTTTTTTTTTTTATTCAGTTAAAATCTGCCATTTAAGAGTGATAATGACACCTAGTTTGAAAAATACATAAAGTAGATGAAAAAATTTTAAAAACACTTAACAAAATATTAAAATTAAAAATTTTACTATACACTTTCTATCTATCTATATATATATATTATGTGTCCCCCTCAATAAATAACATTTCATGAAGGGTTTTTAAAAATTTCCTCGCAATTTTAAGTCAATGTATAGTAACGAATTTTTTTTTTTTCAGTTTCATTTTAGTATTTTATGTTATCATGATTTAGAAACCAAATTTAATTTCATTTAAAATTCCTTGCTTCTAGCTGAAATCATTATTCAATTTAATTTTTAATTCAATTTTTATCTTTTTTATTTTTTTTTATTTTTAAAATAATACATGCTTAATTCAAAAGTTAGTTAAGAAGAAATTTAAAATTAATTTATTTAATTTCTATGGAGTGAAAATACATTTTTAAGCAATGCATGAAATTAATTAATTAAATTAATTAATTAATTTATTTTTTTATGCAGTGCATGTATATATATATATATATATATATATATGAAGCAGTATTTAAAAAAAAATTGATATATTTTACTAAATTTTTTTAAAAATGGGAAATAATATATTTAAATTTTAAAAAATTTTGCTATAACAGTTTTTGTTAATCATTTGATATATAACTTATTAATATTTTTTTATGAATATCCTATACTTTGTAGGAACATTAATAAATATTTTAATTAAAATAGTGTTGCCAAAATTTAGAAAAAATTAAAGTATAACTTTAGTTCTTATCAGAATTTATTTATTGAAATCAAAAGATTTAAAATTATTTTTTGTGTAAAATCAATAATTGAAATTTTTATCTAAATCATTTAATAACAATATTTTTTAATCTAATTTCCGTTTCTTTAAGTAACATCAATTAATAACTGTATTTTTAAATAACATTAATATTGAATTTAAGTCTCTAATACATGTAACAAACTTAAAATTTATTTTTAAGACACTGATTTTTAATCCAGGTTATTAAAGTAATGAAAAGCAATAATTGATCTAAATTCTCAGTCGCTCTGTTTGTATTACTTAAAAGTAAATTAAATTTATATTCTTTATTGAAAAATAAAATTTTTCATAATTAAAAAAAAAAAAATAAATAATAAAATAAAAATAGCTTTCCATCAGATAAAAATCAACAGTTGTGAAGAACAATGTAAAAAAAACCTATTTCACTTTCTTTATTCAAGCAGATATTTGCATATATTGAAATAAGTGTTATTTCATAACTGAACTGAAGTATTATGTCATGAAATGTCCTTCGAGACATATCAAAAACAAGTTTCTCATCAAAAAGCATCGAAAATTTTATTTTTTGTTACGTAATTTTAAGAAACATTAAAAAAAAAAAAGGAACATTCGACCATATCCTGTAATATGTATTTTACGTTGTACCTTATTTTACTTTTTGTGATAAAGTTTAACTAAAAATAAATAAAACTTCAACATTTTCAGAATCTTCAGCATGGTATGCATGGCATAAAGTAATTTGTTAGGAAATAAAATATCAATGAAACAAAAATCTATTTCAAAATAAAAGTATTTTATCTAGTTTAGATCACGCTGAATTTAAAGTAGATACATTTTTCGTAATTATTATGCATCTTGAGCGTGTTTCCATAAATGAAAATTTATCTTGTTTATCTCCAAAGGGAGTCTTGAATAGATTGACTTTTCAAATACAAGATTACTTTTAAATTGCTATCATAAAAATTTAATTGTTTTTTTCCCTAAAGAGAATTAAAAACAATATTTTTGATGAATATAATACTGAGTGATGCTTGCAACCTTTCATATGTTAGTTTATGCACAAGATTTGTTTCAGATAAACGCATAAATGCTTTTTTTTCCATATTAAAGATTGAATCATAATTTTTTCAGATTAAAGGTTAATTAATTTAAATATAAAACAAAATACATTTTTTTTCTGTTAAATTTAAATTATTAAAACAAAAGATTGTACTGGGAATAAAATAAAGAATTTTATTAATTTTATTAAAATTTGTGAAAGAAAAAAAATCACTCAAAGGACATTGCAAAAATTGAGCGACCTAAAAAAAAAATGTATTTTTACCTCATAAAATTCCTTAGTTAACATATTTCAGTAAGATGATTTAGGAACATTTTTTTAAAAGAAATAATAATTTATAAAAGGAAAGACCGGGCGTAGTAAATAGAATAAAAATGCTGTTCAATTAAAATATATTACTGTAAACCCAGAAGGAACTGCAAAAATAAACAAAAAGATTATTGTTTTTGAAAATTATAGCAAAATTAACAAATAATTTTAAAAATCTTTTATCTTCCTCCATGAAAACTCTTTAAATATAGAAGGATTGCATATTAGTCATTCCATTTAATATTTCATTTGTCTTAAATTAAATTCTTAACGCTTGTCAAAAACAGATCTCTTTAACGTTATTTTTGTAATTTCCTTAATTTTAAGTACAAAAATTTCGATACATCTAAGTCCTATTAATACTTAGCAATTATATTTGTCAAACAAATACTTCAAATATAACAGAATTTATTTTTAATATCACACTAGGATTAATAGAGAAGATTATTTAAAAATAAGGGAAAGGCGTTGTTTTGTTTTCTACATATGTATTTATTGTAGCACTGTTTTCTCACCCAAATTTGACAGCAGACAAGCAGTGTTGTGGGCATTTATATTGCATGTAATTAGGGTTGTGTGCTAATGAGAACAACCTGTCACTCAAATCTGATAGCAGATATTAGGTGTCATGTATAATGAGACTCATAAAATTAGCCAAGGAGTGTGTGAGCTTCAAGGTTGAAAAAATTACAAATTAAATATAAAAGTTATGTTGTTTCATCGGGATTGGTGACTGCAATGAAAATGAGGGAAGCTGACCCCCTCCCCTTTTACTGAAATTCTTAAAAAGAGGTTTGTAGAGAGAAAAAAGCAGAGTTTTGCAACGAATCGACCAGAAGTGTTGTTTTTTTTTTTTTTTTTCTCTGATGTGACAGTCATACGCTAGAGTTTCCGCCTGTTTTCAAAGTGAACTCCTTGTGTTTTCCTTTATCACGTCGTATGATAATTAAGGTCTGCAGCAGACCAGGCAATTAGATTCGCCGTAGACCCGAGAACGCTGAAAATCTCCGACCTTGGAGTGAACTGTGCTTGTGATTTAATCTTGCACTTGTGATCAATTTGTACTGCTAATTTTCCATTTCTTCTATAATAATCCATAGTTTACTATTTGCATACACACACACACACACACACACAAACACACACACACACAAAAACACACACACATACATACACACAAACACACAAAAAACACACACACATACATACACACAAACACACACACACACACATATATATATATATATATATATATATGTGTGTGTGTGTGTATATAGAGGTTGTAAATAAAAATTAAAGTGTTCACATGAACCTGAAAGTGGCCCTCTTCTTCTTTTCTTGAAGCTGTGATAGATCTAATATAGGCCGATACATTACAATATCTAAGGATGGATATATCAATTTTCTTTTACAGAATCTTAATTTACAAAAACATTTTCTATTCTGTAATTGTATGCATACGGAATCGTTATCCTAAAAATGATTTTATTTTACATATTTCATTTTAAATGATAGATGGCATTGTGACAACAGCAAATAGACCTGGAATTTATTCCAATGGTATCACGTGTTATAACGACTGTTTTGAGAAATGTGTGAATTCGTTGACTATAGTAACAAAGTATGACTTGCCAACAATTGTTTCACCTGAATAATGCATTCTCAAATAATATAATGTGGGGGAATTTAAACCCGAAAAATCTTCCCGGAAGACATTACTTCCCTTCTAACTGGCACATTAACATATCGGAATTATGTCCATCATCATAAAATTTGCAACAACTTAGGGGCTGTAAGTCATATTCAGAGAGTGTGAGAGTGCATTATTTATTATAATGCACTCTCTTAGCCTGATAGCCACTCTCTGATAGTCACTCTCTTTCTCTGATAGCCACTTTATGTGGCTATCTTCCTCAAAAGTACGGGAAATCTTACAATTTTGTTTTTGCTTAAAACATTAGATAACATGAAGTCAAATTATCAGTATTTATAACCGATAAACATATTTATAATGTTTGTTTTTTTTTGGAATTCTTAGGGTTGGTAAATACGTTGAAGATATTATTTAATCTTCTATTACAAAGAGAACTTATCAGAAAGGTAGTATATAATGTTTAGGGTTACTAAACATATAAACCTGTCCAGAAATATCTAAAAATAATTTCTTGAAGAGAAGATAAATTTTGATTGCTTGTATTTATAAATGTTTTCATTGAATTATTCATATAAGAAAACGTCAATTTTCTTTTAAATTATATGCTTGATTTAAAAAAGAATTTTAAATTAATCCTATTAAAACGTCATTGGTAATATTCTAAAAATACTTATTTCAATATACATATGATCACAAATAAAATGAATTTATTCATGCATAAATACTTTGTTCAAATGATAAATTCAGAGAAAAAAATATTGAAAAATCAAATGATTATTTTATGCAGTTATATATTTTGACATTAAATGTAGAAGGGCCTCTAAATAAATTGAAAACTTTGGTTTAAACGCATCATTATTTTTTAACAAAAAATAAGAGAAGAGAAATGCATGACTTTTTTTAAACACAAATAAAACAAATACTCAAAATATCCATATCCTGTTTATTTTATTTCGAAAATTAGTTTATTTGAAACAATTAAATATGTATAAATGATTTTAACATGTTTTGGAGCATGCTAAGTTAATTTTAACATAACTTTGTTAACATGTTTAAATAATTTAAACATTTAAACATATTGGTAGACATGTAGTTGAATACAAAGTTGCAGACATCGGTAGTAAAATACGTTAGAACAAATATGAAGAGTCTCTTTTAGAATGGATAAATGTAATAAACTTTGTGGCATAATTATAACATTGCTTTAAATTTTTATTTTTCATTATTATAATTAATTTTTAAAAATAAATTAACCAAAATGCAAAATTAATATACTTTAACATTTTCTTCACAATTTCATCTTAATTACAAATTTAAAGACACTTTAATTTATTATTAAAATGTCATGTGTTATATCTAAATTCATAAAATGCATTACTTACAGACTGGAATGCATGAAATATGTTTATTTCGGTTTAATAGTTAAAATTGTATCATTTTTAAACACAAGTTTATAATGCCGGACTGCCATAGTTACGCATGCAGTTTGTTACTACATACTTTGAAAGCATGCTTGGTAATTTTGTATAAATACAAAGTTTTAAAATTAATTATACTTAAACATTAACTTTCTGTTTTAAAACTGAAGTTATAAATATAGTTAACGCAAGAATTTTTTTCATTTTTTGTAGAGTTAAATAGAATTTAACTATTATTACAAAGGTGAAAATACATGTATACATTTTCCAAATATCTCAAGTGATTTTTTTTTAAAGTAAAGATTGTTTAGAAATTTAAGCTATAAAGGAAGTGTTAAATGGTTTATAGCTAATTTATTTTAATATATTGTATTCAGTGCTTTGGAATTAAGCCACTAGGTAAGAATTGTCAGAAATGATGAAAATCTTACAGTGTGTATGCAGTGTTGAAATAAGACAGTGTTTAGAAAATTAAAGCAAAAATATAATTTATTGCAAAAATCTTTCAAGATAATGCAAGGTCAAATTCCTCGTCAGGTATCGTCTTACTTGTATGCACCATGTAATACAGTAGGTCATTGAGTCTCAAAGGTTTCCTTTTATATCGTGAGCAATATGTTCGACAATAACTATATGTATACTAAAATAGCTATACGTTTATTCAAACTCCTACGTTGCCTCTAAATCACCCTATAAATTTCCAAATTGTGTCAAATAAGTGGATTTGGAATTCCGCGGAAGCATGTTAATCTTGAGATATCAGTCGTGTTGTATTCTTGATGTGGCAAGCGAACGTTATTCTATTAGAATATGCCTTCTGATATCCTTAACATTGACAGGCAACATATGCAGCTGATGGAAGCCACGGCATACATATGAGCTTTCATGTGATCGGGAATCATTATTAAATGGAATCAAGAATCAAGACTTTGTTAAGATTGTGGACTCAAATTTATCACATCAGTAAATGGAGTGGTGTGTCGCTCCCCATCTGTGGGCAGCATTGAAGTTCTTCAAATTGAAGTTTTCAAATGAAGTTTGCATTAGATTCTAAAGGAATCATGATTCATAATTTCAGATGCTCTATTTAAATTTAACAAACTGCAATTATTTTGATAGTCACATCATCTCAGAGGCGATGGTTAGTTCCGGTCCAGTCCAGCACACATAAAAGTCCGTAAGGCACCTAACAATGGTACGAAAAGGCACATGAGTGTACACAGTCCATGTCATCTGTGTACGTATTCCGATTCAATACAATTATCTGTGTGCCTACTGGTCAGGTGATGATTTGGTGTCCCCGATTATTGCTCATACAAGGTCATTCTGTGCCGCAGTAAGATGTGAGAAATCCCTCTCGTTTCACTGGCTTGTCCTTACAGTATTATTAGAATGTTGAAGAATTATTAAGAATGGGTGGCAATAATTAAGAATTTTAATTATTGCCATAATCTAGAAGTAACTTAATGATTCTATCTTAATGTTTATTCCACTTAACAGTTCTAACAACTGGTGAGATTTACATCGATGGGAATATAAGGTTATATCTGAAGATAAACGCATTCCTACAGCAGATAAATTATATGTAGTTTACTTAATACATACCCTTTATTGGATAGATAAGACCCAAATAAACGTCCTATAAACGTCATATATGAAATCCTGCTGAAATTTTATTCATTAACATATATGCTAGCCACCGACTTGCACTAATTTAATTAAAAACGCACTAATTTTAATAAAAATAAACGTATATAAGGTAAAACAATGTATCCATTTGTCAATATTTTGTTAAAAATTAATATTAGAAAAATATTGTATTGAAATTTAAGATTTAGTATGAAAAAATTTGATAACAAAAATAATTGTACTTAATTACAAACACAGTTATGTCTAAAACGCAAGAAATTTGAAATAATAAAGTCAGTTTAAATACTATAAAGATACTAGTATTATACTTCAAAAGCCTAACCTAGTAAAGAAAATTAAGCATTTCATATCCAATATAGAAATTTTATTTCTGAAAAGAATTAAAGTTATGAGAATTTGACTATACATACAATATGCATGTTGAAATGCATGTAGCATTCCTGTGTAACTGTCCTTTAAAATTCTAGCTGTGTCCCAAATATTGTATTCTACCATTCTTGACATTCCGTGCTTTCCAATTCCCAGAGTAGAGATGTTTTCCAATACTTGAAGAACACACATCTTCAGGGTCTTTCTAAGAAAATGACTTCCATCAGAAACTCAAAACGACTTTTAAATTGAATGATTTTTTTTCTTTTTGAAAAACAAAATACTGTGTAGCATTTTTAAAGCATCAAGGAAAAAAAAAACTCATTATGAATAAACTTCTGTAACTATTTAATTTCTTTTTTTAAGGTTTTTCAAACTCGTTTCTTATTTAACACGTTCAGCTAGGCTCCAAAAGCGCAAGTTGGAATCTGCTAAATTAAATTCTTTAGAAGTTAAATTACATAGAATTTTGATTCGTTTTATTGCGTAGCATAGAATGTTAATATTATATTGGTAACATGGATAGAATACGTTACTTTCCA
Source organism: Caerostris extrusa (assembly GCA_021605095.1). Lineage (NCBI taxonomy): Eukaryota > Metazoa > Arthropoda > Arachnida > Araneae > Araneidae > Caerostris > Caerostris extrusa. The sequence continues at coordinate 50,043 of BPLR01001045.1, read as the reverse complement.
ACTAAAGGTGCTGGTATTCATAATCTGATCATCGAAGCACAACAGTAAACTTTCGTAAACTGTAAACTCTCTGCCAGAGATGAGAATGATAAATTTGTATGACAAAAAATTTTCTTGTTTTACATAAGGATAAGCAAATCCAATTTTTCTGTCAGATCCAATTTCAGAATTCCCATTTTCTATTGGCATTTCAGAACGTGAGTGCGTGAGTTGTTGTGGTGAATGTTTACAAGTCACCACTATTTGCATTTCAAGAAAAAAATCATATTGGGGATAAAAAATTTCAAATACAATGGTATGGAGGATTTTTTTACATCTTATACATCCAATTCAAATGAATCATTATTAAATTAAAGCTTTAGAATATTAAGGGGCTCTAAATCACTGAATTACTATATCGTTAGTCACTGGTTAGATTGATTTAACATTATATAGCTCATTATTAAGGATTCAACAACTTTCATGGTGCAATATTGTATTATCAAATTGTAAAATTTTAATTACATAAATATAGTAATCTATGCATTTTTACGTGGGATGAAAAGCAGCAATACGCCGATTTTATAATACATTTTGAATTGAATTGATCTGTTTCACTTTGCTCTTCGTTGACTTCTCTAAAATGAGGCATTACTGAGATGGTCTTAAGATAACTACTTAAAATTAAAAAGTTTTTAAACTTGATTGATACAAACTGTTTGATTTAATGTTATATATATGCGTAAGAATAGCTTTGTTAATAGAGTTAAAATTATATGATAGGTTTGCAAAATTATTTGTTAATAGCTGACTAGCATGATAAAAAAAGGAGAAATGTCAAGAAAAGCTGTGTTATTGACATACAGAAGTAATATGGTCGGAAGGAACTCATGCAAACTCTAAAGCGAATTGAAAGAATTATTTGTTAGAAATAGCTGACTAGCATGATAAAAAAAAGGAGAAATGTCAAGAAAAGCTGTGTTATTGACATACAGAAGTAATATGGTCTGAGGGAACTCATGCAAACTCTAAAGCGAATTGAAAGAATTATTTGTTAGAAATAGCTGACTAGCATGATAAAAAAAAAAAAAAAGAAGAAATGTCAAGAAAAGCAGTGCTATTGAGATACAAAAGTAATAAGGTTGGAGAGAACTCATGCAAACTCTTAAATGAATTGAGAGAATTTAATTTTCGTTTTTAAGCATCTTTTAATAATTTTTTTTTTCTTACAGACCTTCTTTTCTATAGTGATGTTCTAGAACTTCCATATTCAACTTTGAAATACATGGAAATCAAGGATATTTATAAAACTATTATGCGATTACAGCAATAAAAAATGAGATTATCAAAACTAATCTATAAAATAACAATAAATAATCATACTAAATTGCAATAAAAGGGCTAGTTAGAACTATTGAAAATTATGCTGGTCTAATTACGAGTATTTTTCGCTTTTGATTTCATTGATAATTAAATGATTGTGATGAATAATACAATATAAAAATAAAAAATTATAGCTTATATAAATGTTATTATTAAATCCTGCATTATAATGTTAAGGATTATTTATGTTCATTAGTAGCATTTATAACCGTTTTTTAATTGTTTTGTTATTATGAATGTTAAATGCTTTAATTCTGTAAAAATATGTCAAATGTACACTTTAAAAAGACTAAAACTGTAGGCATTTTGGCGATACCAGTTACAAGTTTGGCGAAGTTTCTGGCAAACGGTTATATATTGAGAGATTATTTGATTTTTTTTTTTTTTCATTTTTGATTTGAAAATTTATTTTTTATCTTTCTTTTAAACCTAACAATAAATTTCAATAAAAGAAGTTATATCCTTTAAAAACACATTTTAGAAAGTTTGAAATTTTCAAGTGGAAGAGAGTGTAATATTCCAGTAAAGAGTATTTATTTCAAAATTATACTTTTAAAATCTCAGCAAACAGAAGTGTTGAGCTATGGTTTTATTCCTTATTATTTTTTTGTCTTTTTTAAAGTATATTTACTTTGGAACAAAATATTTTCTATTTGAACATTCAAGAGGGTTTTCCAAAGTATCTTATTTCTTTATGGAAATGGAATTTTTTTTACATTAAAATCAAGTGAAATCCAGCACTTTCTCTGAAGACCAATAAATGCTTCGTTGAGAGAATTTAATTCACCAATTCAAAAGTATTCTTCACATCTATCTGAAAGTATTCTTTCATTCTTTTATTTAAGTAGATATTCTTTATATTTTGAAAGTTGTCTTGAAAAACCCATTTGTTTCCTTTATATCTATTTGTTACATTATGAAGAAATATGAATTTATAACAAAAATAAAATGGATAATCAAATAATAGCAATACAAATAGCAGTTATTAGAATTTATTTAATATAAAGTTTAATATTAGTAAAATAAAAATCTCAATTTTTGAGCTCTTTTCAGCAATTAACTATTTCTCATTATATTTTTTTCTATGGAACCATCTGTTTTGTTTATCGTTTTTAACAGACCTTCTGTTTTTATTGTTACGTGACATTTTGAGGAAAGAAATTCTTTAAATTTATAATAATGAGAGGGTTTGTGGCTATGGGACCTCACTAAATTAAAAAGTATTTATTGAATATATTTTTTCCAAAAAATTAACAAATGGAATATATTCACACAAAATAATTTGAATAGTATTTAGTTACAGAATGTAAATAACGTATGACTCAATGCAGAGGTGTAAAATGAGTACCTAAATTGAAGAATGACCTAAGCTGGAAATTCTGGCAGCATTTATTTCATTTAGTGCTTTCAGAAAAGAGAAGATAGTTGATGAATATTTATAATATATTTTTTTAAGTAATTCACATCAACAGTCATATGGTGTACATATCGGTACACACACATATTTATGTTCGGTTGCATATATAGTGGAAATATGATTGAATGAAGTTTATTTACTTATGTTACATTTACATATATTTATGCAATTGAATTATTCGTAATAATTTTTTTCATTAAAAAATTCGTTTACATTTGCCTCCATCAAATCACAGTGACAAACCCTCCATAAACTGGTCAGAAGTCAGCTGTAGTTGGAGGTTAATTCTGAGATGAAATTCTTATCTTATCGAATAATTATCTTATCTTATTGGTTTATTACCCGATCTTATAGATTAAATATCTTATGTTCGATTATTGTCGTTTAGGATATGTTTAAAATTATTGGCCAAACTATTTTATATTCCTCTGATTTTTTCCCATTCATTCTTTACTACCCCAAGATAGTTACATACGTAATTTTTTTGTTTTCCTCAGATAAGACAGTAACCTTTAGATGTAATACTTTGAAATCACTTCCTAGTGGTGGGTTTATTATAAAAACATCCAGGGGAAGCTGAATGTACTACAAGTCTATTATACAAACGGCGAAAATTCCTTGTCAGCGTTTATTTTGAATTAATGATCAACTGCTACGTCAATAAGTATTTAAACTTTATTATTTTTACTTTTAAAAACAAAAGTTATTACTAAAAACAAAATGAGTAAAATCATGTTTTAATTCTTACAATGCATTGTAACAAATTAAAAATTAATTTATAGCAATCTTCTCTATCATTGTCTTAGAATGATACACTCTTATTCTAAATTATGCAAGTTCGCTCACGCAAATCAATAATTTAATTTTCATCCATATGTGGTACATTTTGAATATTAGCTTACCATCTTATCTCCTATAAATTGTTTAATAATTAAGCCTCGGTGAAATGTAGCATGATTAATTATACCATTCATTATGAAATCCCACCCTTATGGGGTATTCTCACATGCTTATTAATGGCTTATTATCTCCATGCACATGGTACTGCGATGTTTCTCTAATATTTCACGTTATTCAGGTAGCAGTTTATAGGTATTTCATCGCTGAATTCGTGATCTCCTTATTGTTGTATTACAAACTATTTGAGAGATATTTCGCTAATGCTGATGGGTTTGTTTACATTCAAATCCTCTTCGCTTATGATTCTTGGGATTTGTAGACACAGATTATATTCAACTTGGCACAATGAATGTGATGTTCGCCTCCATTCATCGTGAATTACCACCTTCAAAAGAGACGTGAATGTATATGTATGAATGGGATCTCAAAGAACCGGTCTATTTTGTTTCTAGGAATCTATTTCCTACATTTCCCAGGGCGAAAAGGTTGGATACTCTGGCAGAAAGGAATTACTACGATTTAAGCTGACTGTTTCTACACTAGTAAATAAAGTATGAGGCAGCGCAATTATCTGGGCTATTCGTCTTTTCGCCTCTGGAAAACATGCCAAAGAGGAGATTATTTGGACAGATCTGTATCGGGAAGAGAATGTATTTTGCGCAAGGTCATTGACTATTGGCTTAAAATAGTTATTTAGTTGATAAATGAAATGCAACTTTGAAAGGAATAATTTGAGAATATCTTAAGTAATGAATGGTAAAAATAATATATTGAAACAAAAGAATATAGTTCTTGTTTCAAATGTAATTATGAAAATTTTTCTGTCAAAAGGCATATACGAATTTTTTTTTTTTCATTTAATTGCTTACATTATATTTAAAACAGCAGAATAATTAATAAACATAAACAAACAAAAAAACCATATATACATATATTTCCACGCAATATTTGCTATTGGCTCACATTGACAATTGAAGCTTATCCACAGTTACTGTTTTCAACATCCTACTACAATTCATTGAGTCTGAATAATTTTTTATAATGTGTAAAGTTTATTAAAAGGCTTGAATAAGAAAAAAAGGCACACTAAATATATGATAATCTCATTAAGATGTATTTATTTACTAATTATTTTACAACAATTAGCACAAGTGTGTGACAATTTCTTTGAAAGTTTTATTATGTTAATATTAATAGAATTCTTTCTTTCTGGGATTGATAAATTATATCTCGTGATAGGAATTTTAGGATTAAGTTTTATCCATTATTAGCCAATGAAGACATTTTTGTACACTGTGATTGCGTTTCTCAGATAATGTGAGACAGTCTTGTTTTTATTTCCACCGAGTCTTTTCATTTTTCAGAGTAATAATTAGCAAATGACAAATAGCATAAACTCCAAAGGGTAATTTTCTTAGTAAAACATATCGCAAGGAACGCATATCCCAGGTGTAATATGTTTTCTTTTAAAGTAATTAATTTCAGGACCCAATCAAGGTGGAACTTAAACAGTAAATAACCGCTCTGTCAAAAGTCACATGAAGTTGGAAACTCTGAACGATGTTTCCATGTAAACGAAAATTGGTTACTAATGGTCGTTACTACTGAAATGATATCATAAAGGCTACTCTCTCAGGCTATTCTCCTTTCTACATAAAGTTGGTCTGATCCAAACAATGTATATAATCTAGTTAGGTAACAACACAATTAGCTAGCCTATTCAGATATCCCTGCCTGAAAACATTATAGATTTTTCTTAAAATACATTCACATATATGGGCCTGAATACGCAAGTACATGTTCTTATGTACTTACAGTAATGCATATGCATATTCACACACATACATATGCAAGCTCACAAACAAACATTCACGTACCTACACATACAATTCTAGTCCAAATTGTTAGATAAATTGTTGTTAATTGTTAGTCCAATTTGGTCACCACACATTTTAAGAATATTTATTAAATGAAGAGTCTCTTGTTTTAATGTTTTGTTTTTCTTTGTGAAATCGAAACTAATTTCGTTATTATGAAATCCTTATTATAAATTAAAATAATTATGTTTAGTACTATTATTTTGATAAATAAATAACATTTTAATTCTTCTGGGCATGCTTTTTTATTTGATTGTATGTATAAATTCTTTCATTTGTGAATGGAGATTCTAGGTGTAAATCATTATTTTTTAACTTTTCTTTTGCAATTAACAACGGTTTTATCAATCCCCTCTTTATAAACACCCACTCATTCTGAATTTGATTCATATAAGGGTGAAATTCCAGGCCCAGGTGAAATAGGAGTATTCTCTTGTTGTAAAATAGCTTTTGCAGTAAGGATACTATAGCAGGGGCTAAATCCTGAATAAAGACAGGAAGTACTAAATGTCTGAATTTCTCAATTAGTTAAGGCAGTAAATAGCCTGCTTTGTAAAATTGGTTGTAGTCTTGTTCCTTAATACCATCAACTACGTGAAATCGGACAATAGTCTTGTCGCTAATAATTGTCCCTGTTATCAATTGGAATAATGCACTCGAGTATTATACACCAGGGCTTGTTCGGACAAACTAGTTCTTTGTTGCTCATTATTTAAAATCTGCTTTCATCACTGAATCAGACCTGAAATTAAAAAAAAATATTAAAATGACTTCTATATTTAAACTAATTCCATTAACAAACAAGCAAGGATAGATTCATGAAAATGAGATTGAATCGTAAACAACAATTATTGTTTAAATAATTACAAAATTTGTCCTCAAACTCCTTCTTCCACTTCAAACGTTTGGATTTTAAGTATGAAACCAACTTGCGTTTAAAGTGGTCTGCATGTCGTTAAGTTCAATTTTACCAGTTTTTGCATCATAATTCACTTTGATGCTGAAATAATACTGTTTTGATGATCATATATTCCTTTCACTATACGAAAACAGATTTTTAATATTAAGTTTCTTCAAACAACAATCTGTTCCTGGTTTGAATATGAGTTTACGACAGCATTTCTTTTTCTTTATTGATACAATATATCCTCTAATTGATTTTTATACGCCTCATAAATGATTTTCAGAGATTTAATCTTCTTGAAATTTCATTCAAATTTCTATTCAAGATATGCAATTAAAAAAATGCCAAATCAATCAATGCTTTCACTTCTACAATCTTTCGGTAGAATGAATTACTTGTTTTTTACCCATTATAAAACTAAACGACTTCAATTATTTATAGAAGAAAATATACCTAATCCTACATAAACTATTCTTAAACAACCAGTAAAATGAACCAGTGAAATGAACCAGTGAAAAATAGTAAAAGATTATTATACATACCATTGGAGCAATTGAAATACGCCCCGAAATTTTACGCGTGTCCCTACTACGTGCTTGAGTTCATGTGACCGGTGAGGGTTGCCAAACGATCCTATTAATGATTCCCTATCTTAAAGTATTCACATTGCAACATCAATATAAAATCTGAAGAAAAATATTTTTTTAATATTATATACATTACATTTATACAATGATATATCGAAAAAAAAAACCGTGTGTCTAATAATTTGGCCAAAGATACAAACATACAATCACACACACGCATAGGCCTACATTTACAATCACATATATGTATAGATACACGCGTAAATATATATATATATATGTGTGTGTGTGTGTGTGTGTATATATACTTGTATACGCTCAAATACGTACATTCTTACATGCTCCACAAATTCAGATATAAATGCCCAATCACATTCATCAACCCACAGAAAAAGCGCATAGAAGCATTTATATACAAATGTAAGTAAATATGCTTTGTGGCTGAGAGTACACGCATAATCATACTTATTGGAAAAAAATATATAGATTAGCGTATGCATATCTTAATATATATTTAAACATACATTATTACCCATAACATTACATCATTACTAGTAGGTACATATTTGAGCGGGCATTTACATATACGTCTTTATAAACAAGTAATAAAAAAAATTTAAGTCAATTTCTAGTTTTTTTTCCACTATATTGCAGAAAGTCTTTTATAAATAAAGTTGAAATTTTCCTTTTACATCTGGCGTGATCTATTGGTAGATATATGCAACTTAAAAAAAAAAAACTAAAATTAAGTAATTAAATTTAATTACTGAATTAATATTTGAAAAAAAAAACTGTATTAACATCAAGTGTCATCCACTAAAGTTGATAAAAATGTATTTGAATTTGAGTGGATGAATAAAAAGTATTTTATTAACGATTATAAATTTGAACGAGGTATACATAGGGAGAATAACAAAAATATGTATAAAAAAAAAACCCTAATTTTGAGTTGGGCGAATTTGATTTGCGAAAAAGCGAATTTTAATTTGCGAAAAAAAGTAAATTTGATTTGCAAATATATGTATTTGGATTGTCAAACACATAGAAATATTTTTTTTTTTGCATTTTTAATATCCAGTAATTATGAAATCTGTAAGCACTGTATACATCTTTTATTTGTTCCTTATTCTTAGAATTCTACCAAACGATGTTTTCTCATACGAAATAAAGAAAAAATGACGTACCTGTTCCCAGGAAAAGAAAATAGTTACTGGCCAATCAGAATAACGCTTGCTTAATGCAAAATACAAAAGATTAGGATGGAATACATATTTAAATGAAAATTTTAAGAATTAGTTTCCTTTCTTTTCTGTCTGGTTAGGGACATGTATGACATTTACTAAACATTTGTCTACGTAACTGTCTGAGAAAGCTCTAATGATATTTCAGAAATGGAAATATGCCAAGTCACTTTAAACAATGCTACGACAATGCGTGACATTCAACCGTTTAACAAAGATTTTGACTGACGCAAGTTGTATTCCAACCAAAATTCATATACCAAACAATTGTTTTTCTCCAAATAATGTGTATATAAAGTTGGACATATTACCGTATACTGCTTTTTAACATATAACGTTAATAATTAGTTATTGTTTCGACACTACCTCTCTAATATGTGTATAACATAAATATTAGCATTAGCATAATTAGCATTATTACACATAAAATAAATATATTAAAATGGGAAATACGGAAACAAATCTGCTGTGATTGAATAATTAAGATTTCACGTATAAATGCTATAGCTTATTTTCATTTTTTACTTTGATTATAAGATACAAATTAAACTGGCATTATAGTAGTATTGTAACACTTTTCCTACGGAAAGAGATGTAGCATTTCTCTAACAGGGGAATGGGATGTTTATGTCTTAACAAGGACATAATAAGGACATATCACGCAAATTTGACAGCAGATAAGCAGTATCGTGGATATTTATATTACAAGCAATTAGTATTTTGTAATAATAAAAAACCTGCCATTCAAAATGACAGTAGATTATCAGTATCATTGATAATAAAACACCATAAAAATAGCGATTTTCAATTCGACCTTCACATGTCAAAAACAGTTACAGATGGATATGGACAACAAGCTGATTTGTCGCATCGTAATTAGGGATAGACCATGGACTCAGGAAGTGTCGACTTCGATGAGAAGAGAAGGAAGCTGCCCTCTTCTCTTGATATATTTTCTCAAAGGAAAGATTTTTGAAGGAGAAAAAGATAGGTTTGCAGCGAGTCGACAAGAACTATTATTTATCTCTTTTTTTTTTAAATGACTGAACAGGCTGAGATACCACCTGTTTACAAAATGAGATCCTTGTGGTTTTGTGTATCACGTCGTGTGATAATTAAGAAGTGCCTCAGAGCAGGCGCATTAGATCCGTCGTAGAATCGAGATCTCTGAAAATCTCCGAGCTTGGAGTGAAATGTATATACTGATTTACTATTATTAGTTCATTAATTTTGGAAAAATACTTTTTAGAAATAATTTTATGTGCTTAAAAAATTATTTGTTGCAATAAAATAATAAATAAAATTAAAAATACTGTTTAAAAGTACCAGTATTATTTATGCAAGAATAGCTTTCTCTCATTGTTTATCAGCAGGGCTTTAAATATAGCTTTCATAAGGCTTCACAAACATTCCATTCCGTTTAATTCCTTCGAAACCTCGGTAATGCAGTCCGCAAATTATATAACTTTCATGCACAGTTTGCAATTTCGATGAAGGCCAGCCGAGAATTTCCAGACTGCGTTGAAAAGCTAATGAAATAATCATACACCGTCGCTTCATTACGATAATTTTAAGGGCAACAGAGTCCGAAAACCACCTGCATTGGTGGCAGAATATCGGACATTGAAGCCTCGGAAATTATTAGCATTATTTTATAGATGAATGCAAGACATGTAGAAGGGTCCAACGAAGGCAACCGAGAATAATTTATTGGAGGAGGGAGTATATTTGAAGCATTAATTTGTTTAAATTTCAATAATTTGTTTAGGAGTTATAAATTAAAATTAAAATTGAATTTATTCTTTATGCGATTATAGAATAAATCTTAATTTTTGAAATTCTGTACTCGTCTTTAATTCTATTTGAAATTCCAAAAATTCGCTATATGAGATGATAACCAAAATAAATGCTTGTTTAAATATCTTTAAATATTTTTAAACATTATTATATATTATATATTTTTAAACTTTTGCATTTATTAGCTAAGCATTACTTTAGATTTAACTCTGCGATTTATTTTTAAGTAGATTTTATGTGTGATGTATTTACAATGCAATTGTGTCTTCATGTAATTAATTATAAAGAAATAGTTATTATTTATAAAGAAAATACACGTATATACTATAAATATACGTATAATATAGTACATGTATTATTAGAGTATCTCATATTTTATTGTTACAGAGGGAAATAAGTATATATAGAAAATATCACTCAATTTTAAAAATAATTTCTATTTTTTTGAATGTTTGTAATCTTCAATGATGTTTTTCTAAATGATATGGTTTAGATTATTAATTCTACTGTCGTTTTTTGCACATTTCAGGCTAACTAACTCTGAACCTACATATAAACGCGGATTCCGAACTACTAACGTTCATCCATGTCTCTTCCAGGAATCGAAACTGAAGCCTGTGGTACCAATAGGTCAGAGCCCCAGCCAGTTGACCCTCAGGCCAACTTTTCTAAATGAAGAAGTCAAGATAAATAATAAGTAATGATATTAATTTAGAGAGTATTTTCAGCTTGATAATAATAAAATTGCATTTTTTTTTAATTCATTTATTTTTTTACTAATTTTCTAATCACTCTATATAATATTCTTGGGTTAGGTGAGATTAACTGTAGTCAGAAAATTATTTTCTCTTGATAAATAAAATAAAAAAAAAAATCTGTGATTCTCTTCTCAATATTAATATATTTCATTAAGGATTTTCGTCAAATCCCCTCAAATGCTTTGCAAGCCTAAATTTAGTTTAATATTTAAATGTAAGTTCTTTAATACTTTTCTATCTTTTAATAAATTTCATAGCAGCAATTTTAAAGTTCTTCTCAAGAAATAACATGTAAATGTATCTAATTATTTGATCAAAACGGTTTTCATACCTTTAAATTAGTTAAATATTTTGTAACGCATTTTAGAATATATATTAAATAAACCGTTGCATTTAAAATAAAAAAAAAAAAAAAAACAATCTCTTGTCATGTATTGAACCAAATATGTATTAAAAAGGAGAATAATTACTATTATATGTCAAAAAATATTTATGATGAAAATATATATATTCAAAACATTCTTCAACTTATAGAAATGCATATATTTATAGAAAAAAAAAGTAAAATTTCACGATTTTATTTATTAATAGTTAGTTATATTATCAAAAACCTTGAATAATTTGTTTTAGGTAGATTTTATTTTTCATACAAAAGTCACTTCACAAGCATGCAATAAAATATGCAGAGGTGAAAGTTTGTATAGCATTCCATTCTAGCAGTTTTGTCTGGTTTATATTTAAAAAAAGAATTTGTTTTATTTCTGTAATGAAAAAAATTTCTTATTTAATAATATGAACAAATAGATTTTATTTCATTTTCTTACTTTTGATACTATTTTACATGGAAATATAACATTTACAAGTTCCAGTCAACGAAATTAGATTAAGCTAGAAGGAAAACCAAGTTAGTGAAAAACTTTTTTTTTAGAATGAATTTAAAAATTCCTTTTTACAATAAAAAAGTGTAATAAATTTGATTTGAATTTCTTCACTTGAAAATTTTATTAAAAATTTTCATAATGAGACGAAATGAAATAAAAAGAGAACGAAATGCTAAAATCAAAACCTTATAGAAACAAATAATTTTTTAAGAAAATATAAATCAGATTTCATAAAAACCTTTTGAAAAAAATGAATATGAAAGGTGTTTAGGCATATGACATTACTATTCTGACATTGAAAATAATTCACACAAACCTAAAAATATATGATGTAAAATAAAATAAACATAAATTTCCACAATACTAATTAAAAACATTTTAAAATATCAAAAACAATAAAAAAAATTGAATTTTATTTAAATTTAAATTCTTTATAAATCCATATTTCATTTAAGTTAATTCATCTCTTTGTTATTTCTATATAATAAATTGATTTTTTTTTATTATAAACATTAAATTTTATAATAATATATTGAATTTTGTATTATAATATACTGATTTTTTTTTAAAAAAAGGAAGCTTAAAATTAAAATAATTTATTAATAATATTTTTTTTTTTTATTTATTTCTAATGCCAAGTTTACTAGAGAGCAGATATCATAAAATGAACAAAAATACAAAGAACAAAATAGAAGCAAATAACATTTAATATATCAACTTAAGTCTGGCAATCCAATAACGTTTCCATAAAGAAATAGGAGGCAGTGCAGAACAGGAAGCAAGGTGAAACATATTCTTCCTGGGTATCACACAGGAGACAGATAGGTTCAGGAGCCAGTTTAATTCTGTGAATTTATTAATAATATAAGTAAGAAAGAACAATTTCTCTTCACTTCTACGTCTGATGTTCTATATACAAGGTGATTATATTTAAAGGCTCATTTTCAAAATGCTGTAAAAAAAGAACCACTCGTCTCATTGAGTTTACATTTTAACTGAAGATACTTGAAGAAGGTATGGCATGAAAAAAAGTTTCACCGATTTTTCCCATCCAATTTGTTTTGAGCTTCCCGTTGTTGATGAGCTTTTCACTAACATTGTCACAACTATCGAAAATGTTTTTTGGAAGTCATTTTTTTCCGCCAAAAAACCCGAAAAATCAATCACATTGATTGTTGTAATAATCAGTTGGTATAATCTTTAACTTATGCGACTTACTTATGTGCAACTTATATCGATTCAAAATATCACTAGCAGTCGCATTCCCTTCTTTTATGCCGCTTACATCTATTAATACATTTTGAATTTTTTTTTTTGATGTTGTATCGTTTCACTCTTCTTCAAGTATCTTCAGTTCAAATTTGAAATCAATGTGGCGAGTGGTTCTTTTTTTTACAGCATTTTGAAAGTAGGACTTTAATTATAATCACCCTGTATATATATAAAATTATTAATAATATAAATAAGAAAAATTTTTAAATTAAAATATAAATTTAATAATATAAATTTTAAATTAAAATATAAATATCATAATATTAATTTTTAAATTAGAATATAAATTTAATAATATAATTTTTTTTACAGGGAGCATCAGACTTAGACGTGACAAACCAAAAAAAAAAAAAAAAAAAAAAAAAACTATCCATAATATTAAATTTGAATATCTCCGAAAACATTAAACAAAGTATATGTAGCTAATTTATCTTAAAAAAAAACATACATTTTAGTACTAATTCACTACTTCCTTTTGTGATATCGAGCGCATAAACGAACATAGAAACTCGTGTATTTAAACGTGATCTGAAATTGCCCGTGATCATTTAGCGTGCATTACGCAATGAAAGAAACGCAACATCGCTCTACCACGGACCAGGTCACGTGATATACAGGCCCCTAATGGATTTAAAAGTCTAGTCCGGTAACTTGCAGCTCACAACCACCCATTCGGCTGAAATGTGTCATTTCCGACATGGGTTCTTACGCCTAGAAACAAGATTTCGGATGGATTTCGTTGCTGACATTTTCTCTGCAAAGCCAGTCACGCGACTATTTACAAAGGACTGGTTATTTTGCTAAAAAGTTTTTATTTAACTATAAAAATTGTTCCTAGCAATTTATTAAATTGAACGTTTGATAGAGAAAATGTAAAGACTTTAAATTTTTATTAAAATATATCATTAGTAAAACAACATTTGCGTGTTTCAATACATTAATAGTTTGATATGGCTTATGGTCAGAGATGGTCCATATGCTGTAGTTCTCTGAATTGAGGATGTGTGGCTTGAACCTAAATAATCAATTCCTAAATTAATGTATTATTTGTTACTGTGGTGGATGTGCCTTCCATTAACAGTGTCACAATTGTTGAATGACTTGGAAGTCATTTTTCCCGTCAAATTACCGAAACAATCAAGCACATTAAACACTACAAATTGTTTCATGTGCAACTCATGCCAAATACGTTGTAATACTTTAATTATAATCACCCTGTATATTTCCATCCCTCTTTATGTTCAATTACGTAACAGCACATACCTCTTCTCCTATTTTATCTAACATTTTTATATCAATATTCTAATATTTATTTTCGTACATTTAATTTTCTTCCTACTTCAATCATTTAAAAATAAATATCCCTTAATTAATTTTTTTATGGTGTAGGGCATTTTTCATAGTCCAAATGAGATAGATATAATGAAATTTAATCATTAATATAATGAGGTCACATTGTACGATTTGTTTACATTCTTAATACGCAACGGATATTTTCCTATACATTTAATAATATACACTCAAGAGCCAAAATGTTATGACCACCCCTACATTTTGCAATGAACTCGCCTGGATGACGTGGAAGGCACGTGATCAGGTGGAAGTGGTATTTAACTGCTGCTGGAGAGTCTGAAGAATCATTCTTTCGCTTACTTCTGTGTGTGACGGGAATAATGCATTACAAAAATAATAAACTGTGCATTACAAAATTTGAAGGACTAACAATTTTACATTGGGATAAAATATAAATCATAATTAATTTCCTCTTATTTTCAGAATAACATTTCAAATTAATTTGTTTTTCTAACTTTAACAGTTTCAATATTGCGAGAAAAAAAATAAATGGCAAACAAAAAAAAAAATTTTAATAAGTGCATTTCTAAATGATTTCGTTTTTTTATATAAAAATTATATAAATAATTAAAAATATATAAAACATTTATTAACAATTTTAAATTATTAAATATTTTTTGGTATAAAGCATCACACTTAGAAGTGAAAAACTAAAAACTATCTCTAATATTAAATTTGAATATCTCCGAAAACTTTAAACAAAATATATGTAGCTAATTTATCTTTGAAAAAATTAATGTATTCTACTACTAATTTATAACTTCCTTTTTGTGATATGAGCGCATAAACGAACATAGAAACTCGTGTATTTAAACGTGATCTGAAATTGCCAGGGATTATTTAGCGTGCATTACGCAATAAAAGAAACGCAACATCGCTCTACCGCTGACCGGGTCACGTGACATCCAGCCCGTAATGGATTTAAAAGTCTAGTCCGGTAACTTGTAGCACACAACCACCCATCCGGCTGAAATGTGTCATTTCCGACATGGATTCTTACGCCTAGAAACAAGAATTCGGATGGATTTCGTTGCTGCCATTTTCGCTGGAAAGCCAGTCACGCGACTATTTACAAAGGACTGTTTCTCTTCCTAAAAGGTTTTTATTTAACTATAAACACTGTTCCTAGCAATTTAACATTTTATTAAACTGAACGTTTGATAGAGAAAATTTAAATCAAATGTATTTAAAGGTTTTAAATTTTTATTAAAAATTTATAAGGTATGGAACAAATATCTCATCAATAAAGCTATAAGTGAACTATTATATATGTTAATAATTTAAGAGGGCTTGTGGCCACAGAGCTTGGAGTATAGTGCAGCTGTTCTCTGAAATGAGGATGCTTGGCTTGAAACTCAAAAATCGATTTCTAATTGAAAGCTTTCATGTATACGGGTGTGGGATACGATTATTCTGTAGGGCAAAATATACTTTCTCTGAGCTAGAATAGAAGGACGAGGATCGTGTAAGACCATGAGAGCTAATAAATTGAGAATGTTTGTTTAAAATCTTAGTGGTAGAATGTAGGTTAAGTTGGAGATTTTTTTATAAATTCTTTATTTAAAAACTATTCCACACTGAAAAGTTGTGGAATAGTTTCAAAACCATGTACAAAATTTCCGCTTTGAGTTCTAAATAAGCGAAATTAGCTGAAAATTATGTAAATCTTCAATTTTGATTGTAAATATTTGTAATCTTCTTCATTTGATTTTATGTAAATCTTCAAATTATTAATATATATATGGGCCTGATGGCCGAATATCTATCGCTCAGTCACAGGTGTCGGGTTCGAGATTCAGAGGTGTCATTGGCATTTGTAGTGGTTCGAAATCCACATTAAACCATAGGTCCCGGTTTACTATGACTATAAGAGCGTTTGGCGTAGGGCTGACAACCTTATCCCGTAAAGGATAACATCTCCTGGCTTGAAATCTGCCAGTAGGCGAACGGCCTTGGGTCATCATGGGGTTATTGCGACAATGAAGGAGAATGCATTTAAATTTATATGTATAAACAAGTGGAATAAAAAATATCGTCCGGTTCCACTTTGGCGTCTAAACATTCAAAAATAGCCGAAAATTTTGTAAACCTTTACTTTTCAGTGGTTTTTTTTTTTTTTTTTTTTTTTTTTTTTTTTTTTTTTGTCGGGATTTTTTTCCTTGCCAGAGCTGAAAAGATGGAAAAACCTATAAGAAACACAACTGCAGAGTTTTAGAATAACCAAAAATATTACCTTACCTTACCTTAATATTACCTTACTTAATTATACCTTATTTCTTTTATTACACCCATATATCTGATTAGTACGCTGTAATGGGTTTAAACTACTCGCAATATTTTAAAAATATGTAATTTGTGTTTATTTGATACGTTAAAACTTATAAACGTTCTTAAAAACTGGTCAAAATAAAAAAAAAAAAAAAAAAAAAAATAAAAAAAATAAAAACATACAGTAGTCTAATTAAATTTATATATATATTAAATAAAACCTGTTTCTGAAGTTATCAAAATGTGTTAAATTATTCCTGAAATAAAAACAAAAGTTCTACGTACAAATAACCGTGTTAAAGTTTCAAGACTCCTAATGTGATTATTGTTCTATATGAGAACAGCTAGAACGATAGCTCATCGATTACTAGTTAGAAAATTAAATAAATATTATTTAAATATGCGTCACGTACACCTTTCACGATATGACGAAGGTCAGACATTTTTAAAACAATATCATTTTTTAAATTTTTATTTATAGGGATTCCAAAATGGTCCACAATAAAATCTTTTAATTGAAACTCTAATTAAACATTAAGTGTATTTATTATACATAAGAAAATAAATATTACAGATATGGACAATTTTATAATACTCGAGGTGTGAGGAAAGTGTGTGTTGTACACACTGATGTCTTTTTGCAAGAATGTAAAAAAAAAATTGTTAATAAAAACTATTCAAAAATAGAAATTTTTATGAACGCAAATATTTTTTAAGTTTTGGTGAACACATATAGCAATTAGTGGATAGTGCACATATTACTTAATCAAATGATTAAAAGAATGAATAATAATAAAAAGAAAATAATTAAAACATTGTAAGAGTTATTTTCTAATACTTCCTTTATAAGCTCGCTTCAATAACATTTGTAGTATAATTATATTTAACAAAAGTTTACTTTTATTATCTGGAACAGTTGCGAAACTATGAGTAGTTAAAAATAAAAATATGATGAAAATAATCATTTATACATTTTAAATATTTTAGTAAAGAAGTGGTATCATTTCTTTAAATCGCTAATTATCTTAATGCGAACAAATGATGTCTATCAATTATAAAATTTATCAAATGTACCTATTTATTATTGAAACAAATCACATTTTAATATCCACTTAATAAAAAATGAGCTTTTGTATAGTATTGCCCATTTTTATGTCAGTTATTGCCAATTTTAAAAAAATAAAATTCGAAGTAGAAGATATTTATTTATTACTATAATAAAATTTTGCCCTTTGTTAAAAACTCTTAACTTTAACTTAACTTAATCCTCAACTTTAAAAGCACTTAAACATTTCTGCGGGAAAAATTAGAAATTTAAAAACTGTAAAAAAACCCCACTGAAAAGGGAAATGGTACATCATTCTCGTCTACTTTTGCATAGATTCCAATGGTGAACTGGAAGATATTTATTGATTCCTCAAAAATTTTGCAATCCATATAATTTCACATAATTTTCAGCTGTTTTTAAAGTGGTATCGAAAGATATTTATTGATTTTTCTGAAAGTGTATTCGTATATTTCTGGAAAAAAAGCAGAAAAAGAATATGGGAAAAGCATTTTTTTTTTTTTTCACGTTGCCCTAATATAGCCTTACTGTAATGCACCCTGGGGTAAAGTTGAATATGCTGCACCTTGGCCTTTCTAGTAAAGAAATTTGGTCATTCCATCATTCGAAGACAACTACATTAAAAAGAGTTGAATTAATAAAATATATTATATTAAATTATACTAATCTTCTATGGAATAATCGTAATCATGTTGTTCTTCTGAATTAAAGTAGCTGGGTTAAAAACATGACGCATTTGTATGCGGAAAAGTAATTTCTGTTGAAATTGAAGAGGTGACAAGGATAAAGCAGCCACTAAAGGATACATATTAAATATTGCAGTGCAATTAAGTTGTCTAATTAAGTTCAAAACAATGAAAACATTTTTCTTCGATGATTCTTACTTCGACATATGCGAAGATGTGATCCTTACTCTCATCATTATTACATAGCCCTTGCTATTATTTAGAGATATTTAACTAAAACTATAATAAAGCAATTGACATTGGTTTTGATACCATCTAATGGCATGCTCTACAGTTACATCTTTTGAATATTTTTTGATCATTAAAAACATTTGTAAAAAAATTGTAAAATTTACGAATTTATAAAAAAAAAATCACAAAATTTTGATATCCTCTTTTACTAATATTTAAATTGAATGATAGGAGTATTCCGGGATAAAATACGTAAAATAAATAAATCCCAACAGAAGGTCTTCAGCATAGTGTTGAAGTTATTCGAAGTGTTGAAATGTTGAAGATGCGTGAAAATGTGTGTTAGAAATAGCGTTGAAACATGTATGTGTTTTCATGGTCTTCAACATAGTTTCCTACTGAGCAATGTTGACAGCTTGAATTGATATCCCCATCATAATATATGAAAAATTTAATGTGTACAAGGGTTCAAAGCTAAGAACTCAAGTGCAACATTCCATCATTTTGAAAAAAATTCTTCTCAATCCACTAATATAATGTTTATTCTATTAATATTGATAAAGTACTTACAAAAATTTTTTTATAAAGCTTGCTTTAGAGATTACAGAAAGGTATATAAATGGGAATGGTAATATAAAAAAAGTACTGTCAATAAAATATGACAATGGATATTAAGATAGCACATTTTTTTCGCTGAAACTGCATACTCAAAATAATTGCTTAGAACAGAAAAGCGTTATTAAATTGAATAAATTTAGGTGTTTTTGAAATATTTTTTTCTTTAATTTGCAGCTTTATAAAAAAAAAATACACTTTTGAAGAGATAATACAGCTAATGATAAGCCTAGACCATCTTTTTTTATTGAAGAAGTAGTTCAAATACAATTTCGAAGAAAGGAAAATACAATATTTTAAAACTCACTAGTTTCACATAAAGAACGCTATTTTTTTTAATTTAGTGAAACATTATTAGAAACACTTGAAGCAAGAAAAAAAAATCAATAATTAAAAAAAACCTGTTTGTGATACTCCTATCTTAATTTCAACAATGATAAGAAAGATTATTTAAATATTAACGCTCTTTACACACTTTACGGTTTTTAAACACCTTAATTATAATAACAAATCTATTTTTTAATGAAATTTAAGATAAAGGCAAATATAATGAGAATTTTTGGCAATAATTATTTCCTTTATTCTTTTAGATCCTAATAACAATAAACCTAATCCAATTATAATGAATTTCTAATTTTTTTTTTCATTTGACTGTAAAAAGATAAGAGAATATTTTTTTTTTTTAAAAACCAGTACGACAAATAAGAATTTATTCATTATATAGTTTAATGATAAGCTAGTTTATAATAATTTATATGAAAGATAGTTGATTTATTGTTCAGTTTAGATTATTTCTTATATACAATGGTTTTAATAGTAAATAAATAAAATTTTGGATGGTGTGAAATAACTAATTTAAATAACTTAATTTTTAATTTTGAAATAAATTATTTATATTAAAAAATTTCACATATACTTTATTTACTTAATTTTTTTTTCTCTTTCCATTCAGTTAAAATATGACATTTTTGAGTGATAATGACACCTAGTTTGAAAAAATATATAAAGTAAACGAATGCATTTTTAAACATTTAACAAATTAATAAAATTAAAAATTTTACACTATCTATCTATAGATATTATATTCTCCCCTCAATAAACGATATTTTATGAAGGATTTTTTTTTTTAAATTTCATCGCAATTTTAAGTTCAGAAATTATTATTTTTTTTAGTGTTTTTTAGTGTTTTATGTTATCGTAATTTGGAAATCAAATTTAATTTCAGTTAAAATTGCTTGCTCTTTGCAGAAATTATTATTCAATTTCACTCAATTTTAACCCTCAATTTCATTATTTAGTTTCAAAAATACAACATATTTAATTTAAATGTTAATTCAGAACATATATAAAATTAATGAAATTTTTTTTTTTTTTTTTTTTTTTAATTTTTGGCATTTCTAATGAATGAATAGTGAATAGTGAGAATAAATTTTAATCATTGTATAAAATTAATTAATTTAATTAATTAAATTATTCCATTAATTTTTATGCTGAACATAAAAGTACTTCATATATATATATATATATATGAGGTACTTTGTTTAGAAAACATTGTTTAGAAAAATTTTGCAAATAAAGGTGCTTCATATATATATGAAGCACCTTTATTAGCAAAATTTTTAAAAAAACTGGAAATAATATTTTGAAATTCTAAACAATTTCTTTTATAAAAAGTTTTTGCTAATCAATTGAAATAAAACTTAATAATAAGTTAGAATAATTTTTTTGTTTGACTTTGCTATATTTTATATGAACATTAATATAAATGTTTTCCATCAGACAAAAATCAACCGTTGAGGAGACCAATACAAAAAAAAAAAAAAAACTGTTTCTCTCTCTTTATTAAAGCAGATGTTTCCATATATTGAAATATACTTTGTTTCATAACTGAACTGAAGTATTATGTCACAAAATGTCCTTCGAGACATATCAAAAGATAAGTTTCTCATCAAAAAGCTTCGAAAATTGTATTTTTTTCAACGTAATTTTCTGAAACATTAAAAAAAAGGAACCTTCATCGAACGATATCCTGTAATGTAAATTTTATGTTTTACCTTATTTTTCTTTTATTATAAAGTTTAACTAAAAATAAATAAAACTTCAACATTTTCGGAATCAGCATGGTATTGCATCGCATAAAGTAATTTGTTAGGAAATACATATCAATGAAAAAAATTCTATTTCAAAACAAACTCTTTTATAAATTATAGCATTTAGAACATACAGAAATTTAAAGTAGATACATTTTTCGTAATTATTATGCATCTTGAGCGTGTTTGCATAAATGAAAATTTATCTTATTTATCTCCAAAGGGAATCTTGAATAGATTGACTTTTCAGATACAAGATTACTTTTAAATTGCTATCATAAAAATTTAATTGGTTTTTTTCCCTAAAGAGAATTAAAAAACGACATTTTTGATGAATATAATACTGAGTGATGCTTACAACCTTTCAAATGTTAGTTTATGCACAAGATTTTATTTCAGATAAACGCACAAATGCGAAAACAAAATTTCCATATTAAAGATTGAATCATAATTTTTTTCGGCTTAAAGGTTAATTAATTTAAATATAAAACAAAGTGCATTTTTTTCTGTTAAATTTGCATGATCAAAATAAAAGATTGTACTGGGATAAAGATTTTTATTAACTTTATTAAAAATTGTGAAAGTAAAAATGCTCACAAAGGACATTGCAAAAATTGGGTAATCTTAAAAGATATAATTTCTTTTTTTCCTCGTAAAATTCCTTTGATAACTTTTTCAGTAAGATGATTTAGGAATCCTTTTAAAAGAAAAAAAGTGGAGTTTATAAATAGAAAGACAAAGCCTTTTAAATAGAATAAAAATGCTGTTAAATTAAAAGCTAGTGTTGTAAATCCAGTATGTACTACAAAAGTAAGCAAAAAGATTATTGTTTTTGAAAATTATAGCATGATCAGCATATAATTTTAAAAATCTTATTGTCTTTCTCAATGAAAATTCTTTAAAAATAGAAGGATTGTTTATTAATCATTCCATTTAACATTTCATTTGTCTTAAAAGTAAATTCTTTTTTTTTATTGCGATTTTATTATTTTAAATTATAAAAATTTCGATACATCTATGTCATATTAATACTTAGCAATAATATTTGTCAAACGAATGCTTCAAATATAACTGGATTTATTTTTAATATCACAGTAGGTTTAATAACGAAGACTTATTACAAGTAGGTTAATGGCGTGGTTTTGTTTTCTACACATGGATATATTGTTGTATTTTTTTCTCACTGAAAGAATTGGGGCATTTCATTCTCATGAGAGAAGAATGTATATTCTTTCACAAGTACATAAAAACAACCCGTCTCTCAAATTTGACAGCAGACAAGCAGCGTTGGAGGTAGCTATATTGCATGTCATTAGTGTTTTGTGCTAATGAGAAAAACCTGTCACTCAGATAGTGAAAAAAAATATAAAAATCTGATAGCAGATGTTCGGTGTCATGTATAAAGACATATAAAATTAGTGAATGTCTGTGTAATCTTCATAGGTTGAAACAATTACGAACTAAATATTGCAGATTGATTTATAACATGAGTTCCATTGTGACTGGATATAGACCATGAACGGAGAAATGTCTACTCTAACGAGAAGTGAGAGAACCTGACTTGACGGATTTATAATTGTAAGGCTTTGGCTATCTTCTTCAAAAATAAGGGAAATCTTACATTTTTTTGCTTGAAACATTAGAAAACATGAAGTAAAATTATCAATATTTATAACCCATAAACAAATTTATAGTCTTTGTTTTTCGGAATTTTAGAGTTGGTAAATACGTTGAAGATGTTATTTAATATTCTGCTACATCAGAACTTATCAGAAATATAATATATAATGTTCACGGTTATTGAAGATATTAACCTGTCTAGAAATACCTAAAAATAATATCTTGAGAAGAGAATAAACAGTTTTGGTTGCTTGTATTTTTAAAATATACATATCTTATTTATTTTATTTTGGATATAAGTTTATTTAAACCAATTAAAAAATATACATGTTAACAAAATTACAAACATCGGTAGTGAAATAGGTTAGAACAAATATGAAGAGTTTCTTTCTGGAATGAAAAAATGTAATACACTTTATGGTATCAAGATAACATTACTTTAAAACTTTATATTTTATTTTTTTAATTAATTTTTAAAAATAAATTAACCAAAAAAATAAAACTGATATACGTAAATAATTTCTTTACATTAACTACAAATTTTAAAGACTCTTTAATTTACTATTAATATATTTTTTGTTATATGTAAATTTATAAAATACTTTATATACAGACGAGAATGCAACAAATATGATTAATTCCATTTAATTAATATTGTATCATTTTTAAACACAAGTTTATAATGTTGGACAGTTATAGTTAAGCATGCAGTTTGTTACTACATACTTTGAAAGCATGCTTGGTAATTATGTATAAATACAAAGTTTTAAAAGTAAGTATATATTACTTAAACATTAACTTTCTGGTTTGAAACTGTAATTATAAATGTAGTTAACGTAAGAAAATGTTTCCATTTTTTGTAGAGTTAAATATAATTTAACTATTATTACAAAGATGAAAATATATTTATGTATACATTTTCTAAATGGCTGAAATGATTTTTCAAAAAAGTAAAGATTGTGTAAAGAATTTAAACTATAAAGACAGAATTAAATGATTTATAGTTCATTCATTTTAATAAATTGCACTCAGTGCTATAAAATTAACCCACAAGTAAGAATTCCAAAGATCAATGAAATTTTTACAGTGTTTTAAGTTACGTTGAAATAAGTAAATGATTAGAAAATTAAAAGCAAAAATATAATTTATTGCAGAAACTTTCTCAAGTAATGCAAAGTCAAATTCCTCGTCGAGCATCGTGCGCACTTTATTCGACATTAGCTAGAATTTTAGATGATTCTAGAATATCCACACTCTAGGCTCCTCCTAAATCATCTTATAAATTTTCAAATGGTGTCAAATAAGTGTACCTGGAATTCCGAGGAAGCGTGTTAATCTTCAGGTGTCAGTCGTGTTCATGCATTAACATAATATATTGATATCCTTAACATTAGCAGGCAGCATATGCAGCTGATGAAGGCCATGACAAACATATGAGTTTTCATGTGATCGGGAATGATTATTATTAGACGACCATCAAGAGTCGTATTCTATGAATGATGATGATTCTATAGAATTCTTAGATGTCGACATTAGCTAGAATTCTTAGATGATTCTAGAATATCCACACTCCTAAGCTCCTCCTAAATCATCTTATAAATTTTCAAAAGGTGTCAAATAAGTGTACCTGGAATTCCGAGGAAGCGTGTTAATCTTCAGGTGTCAGTCGTGTTCATGCATTAACATAATATATTGATATCCTTAACATTAGCAGGCAGCATATGCAGCTGATGGAGCCCACGACAAACATATGAGTTTTCATGTGATCGGGAATGATTATTATTAGACGACCATCAAGAGTCGTATTCTATGAATGATGATGATTCTACAGAATTCTTAGATGTAGACATTAGCTAGAATTCTTAGATGATTCTAGAATATCCACACTCCTAGGCTCCTCCTAAATCATCTTATAAATTTTCAAATGGTGTCAAATAAGTGTACCTGGAATTCCGAGGAAGCGTGTTAATCTTCAGATGTCAGTCGTGTTCATGCATTAACATAATATATTGATATCCTTAACATTAGCAGGCAGCATATGCAGCTGATGGAGGCCACGACAAACATATGAGTTTTCATGTGATCGGGAATGATTATTATTAGACGACCATCAAGAGTCGTATACAGTGGCACTTCAAATTAACACATCACTAATTGGCGCTGTATGTCGCTCCAATATGTTGGCAGCATTGAAGCTCTCATAACGATTATTCAAAAAATTCTAAATTAATCATGATGCATAATTTCAGAAGATCTGTTTCATGTTTAACAAACTGCAATTATTTTCATAGTTACATCATCTCAAACAGAGACGATATTGGGTGCTTGTCCAGTGCAGCATACATACCTAAAGGACTTGGAGATAACAGATGATTGCCAGCAAGGCTCCTAGCAATGGTACCAAAAGGCACATGAGTTTGCACACTCTATGTTATTTATGTACGTATTCTGGATACAATGCAATCATCTATGTGCTTACTTGTCAGATGATGTTGAGGTGTTCCAGATTATTGGTCATTCAAGAGTATTCTTTGCCAGGGTGTTAAGTGCGATCTCAACGAGATTGAGTTTATATTGTGGTTTATCCTTATTGTATTCTTAAAATGGTTGAATGTTGATAACTCATCAAGTTGACTACAAAGACCCACCTACCTTAATGATTCTTCCTCTTACAAGCTCTAACAAAAAGAAAATATTTACTTCGGTGGGAATTAAAGGACATATCTGAAGATATACTTCTTCCTACAGCAGATAAATTAAACATAGAGTACTTAATACAGATCATTTATAGGCCAGGTAAGATCCAAATAAACGCCCTATACACATCATATAAATATATAGTATGAAATCATGCTAAAATTTAAATCATTAACATATATGCTTCACACAAACTTCATGTCAATGTTTGTCGAGGTACAAGAATCACTTCTAGATTGGCTAATTTTAATTAAAATTAATGTACATAAGATAAACAATGTCCCCATTTGTCAATATTATTAAAAATTAATATTAGAAAATCAATGTCATTGTATATAAGATTTAGTATGAAAAAAAAATTTGATAACAAAAATAATTGTACTTAATTACAGACACAGCTAAGTCTAAAACGAAAAAAATTTGAAATAATAAAGACAGTACTATAAGGATACTATGAAAGTAACTACTATAAGGATAGCAATATTATATTTCAAAAGCTTAAGCCAGTAAAGAAAATTGAGCATTTCATGTCTAGTATAGAAATTTCTATTTCTGAAAAGAATCAAAGTTGCGAGAATTTGACTATGCATACAATATGCATGTTGAAATGCATGTAGCATTTCCGAGTAACTGACCTTTAAAATTCTAGCAGTTCCACAAATATTGTATTCTTCCGTTCTTGACATTCCGTGCTTCCCAATTCCCAGAGAAGAGATGTTTTCCAATACTTGAAGAACATACATCTTCAGGGTCTTTCTGAGAAAATAACTTTCATCGGAAACTCAAAACGTGTTTTAAATTGAAGGATTTTTTTTTTTTTTTTTTTTTTGGAAAACTAAATACTGTGCAGCATTTTTTAAAGTATCAAGGAAACAAGTGATAAAAAAAAAAAAAATTGTAAAGGCAATTCCAACTTTTTTTCCACAATATTGCAAAAATCTTTTATAAATAAAGTTGAAATTTTCCCTTAGATCTAGTGCCCTCTTTTGGTAGATACATGTAACTTAAATCTAAAAAAAAACTAAAATTAATGAATTAAATTTAATTAATAATTTAATAATTGAAAAAAATCGTATTAAGATCAAGTGTCATCCACTACAAGTTAAAAAAAAAATGTGTTTGAACTTGAGTGAATGAATAAAAATTATTTTATTAACGATTGAAAATTTGAACAAGATATATATAGGGAGAGTGTGAAATAATAGAAGGAATTGAAAATAGAAACTCATTACGAATTAACTTCTGTAACAATTTAATTTAGTTATTTAATGTTTTTTCAAACTCGTTTCTTATTTAACACGTTGAGCTAGGCTCCAAAAGAGCAAGGTGGAATCTGCTAAATTATTTTTTTTAAGTTAAATTACATAGAATTTTGATTCCTTTTATTGCGTTGCGCAGAATGTTATTAATATATTGGTAACATGGATAGAATACATGACTTTCAACTAAAGGTGCTGGTATTCATATTCGGATCATCGAAGATCAGCAGTAAACTTTCGTAAACTGTAAACTCTATGCCGGAGATGAGAATGATAAATTTGTAAGACAAAATGTTTTACTTAAGGTTAAGCAGATCCAATTTTTCTAACAGATCCAATTTCAGAATTCCCATTTTCTATAGACATGGCAGAACGTGAGTGCGGAGTAACCGGTTCTGCACGGTCTCCCAGAATAATGCTTAATCTCGGGTATTCTTGTTGTTGTGGCAAATGTTTACTTGCATTTAAACAAGTTATATATAAAAAAGAATTTTACGTCAATTCCAACTTTTTTTTTCGCTAAATTGCAGAAAAGTTCTTTAAAAAAATTTTCATTCATTTTTTTAAAGTTTATTGGTAGATGCAACTTAAATGTAATGCAGCATGCAACTTAAATGTAATGAAAACTAAAATTAATGAATTAAATTTAATTACTGAATTAATTTTTGAAAAAAAAAAAACTGTATTAAGATCAAATGTCATCCACTACAAGTTAAAAAAAAATGTATTTGAACTTGAGTGGATGAATAAAAAGTATTTTATGAACGATTGAAACTTTGAACAAGATATATATATAGGAAGAGTGTGAGCTAATAGAATGGATAAACAGAATTTCAAATACAATTGTATGGAGGCTTTTTGTACATCTTATAAATCCAATTCAAATGAATCAGTACTAATTTAAAGCTTTAAAATATTTAGAGACTCTAAACCACTGAATTACTATATCGTTAGTCACTGGTTCGATTGTTTTAACATTATATAGCTCATTATTAAGGATTCAACAACTTTCATGGTGCAATAATATATTATCAAATTGTTAAATTTTAATTACATAAATATAGTAATCTATGAATTTTTACGTAGGATGAAAAGCAGCAATACGCCGATTTTATAATACATTTTGAATTGAATTCACCATTTCACTTTGCTCTTCGTTGACTTCTCTAAAATGAGGCATTACTAAGATTGTCTTAAGATAAGGACTTAAAATTTAAAAGTTTTTATACTTGATTGATACAAACCGTTTCATATACTATTATATATTATCATAAGAATAGCTTTGTTAATACAGTTAAAATTGTATGATAGGTTTGCAAAATTATTTGTTAATAACTGACTAACATGATAAAAAAGGAGAAATGTCAAGAAAGGCTGTGTTATTGACATACAAAAGTAATATGGCCGGAGGGAACTCATGCAAACTCTAAAGCGAATTGAAAGAATTATTTGTTAGAAATAGCTGACTAACATGATAAAAAAAAGAAGAAATGCCAAGAAAAGCAGTGCTATTGAGATACAAAAGTAATAAGGTTTGGAGAGAACTCATGCAAACTCTTAAATAAATTGAAAGAATTTAATTAAAATTAAATATTTTATTTTCGATTTTAAGCATATTTTAATGATTTCTTTTTCTTACAGACCTTGTTTTTCTATAGTGCTGTCCTAGAACTTCTATATTCAACTTTGTAATATATGGAAATCAAGGATATTTATAAAACTATTATGCGATTACAGCAATAAAAAATTATATTATCAAAACTAATATATAAAATAACAATAAATAATCATAATAAAGTGTAATAAAAGGACCACTTAGAAGTGTGTGAAAATAGTGTAATATTCCAGTAAGGAGTATTTATTTAAAAATTATACTTTTAAAATCTCAGCAAACAGATAAATCTGAACTAGGGTTTTATTCTTCATTCTTTTTGTCTTTTTTAAAAGTACATTTACTTTGAAACAAAATATTTTCTATTTGAACATTCAATAGGGTATTCTAAAGTATCTTATTTCTCTATGGAAATGGAATTTTTTACATTAAAACCAAGTGAAATCCGGCACTTTCTCTGAAGACCAATAAATGCTACGTTGAAAGAATTTAATTCAACAATTTAAAAGTATTCTTTACATCTTTGTTCTTTTATTTAAATAGATAGTTTTTTTTTTTTTTTTTTTAATATTTTGAAAATTATCTTCAAAAACGTTTGTTTTCCTTGATATATATTGTGTTACATTATGAAGAAATACAATTTTATAAAGAAAAAACATAATGATTAATGGAAGCATGTAAATAACAATAACAATTCGTAAAATATTTAATATAAAATGTAATGTAAGTAAAATAAAAATATTTAATTTTTGAACTCTTTTTTTCCAACAATTCACAATCTCTCACCACATTTTTTTTTTTTTTTATTTTGAACCTTCTGCTTCTTATTGTTAAATGACATTTTTGAAGAAAGTACTAGTTTAAATTTTTAATATTGAGAGCGTATGCATTGTGACATTAAAAAAATTCTAAATTAAAAACGATATTTATTGAATACATTTTTTCCAAATGTATTTTCCAAAAGTAAAAAAGTACTCCATTTTTTTAACAGATTTAATATGTTTATACAACATAATTTAAATATGATTTAGCTACGTAATGTGGAACTAATTGCTGAGCTGTGAAATGAATAGCTAAATTAAAGGAGAATTTAGGTTTGATTCATCTGACATCTTTCATTCCATTCAGTTCTTTCAGAAAAGAAGACTTGATATGTATTTATAATATATGTTTAAGCAACTCACATCAACAGTTAGGTTCAGGTACCTATATAATGGAGGATATATAGATGCATGAATTGAATGAAAGTACTATATTGTATCAAGTTTATTTGCGTATGTTAAATTACCATACATTTATGTAATTATTTTTATCATTTGCATAATTCATTTACATTTGCCACGATCAAGCTATAGTGTCAAATCCTTCATAGACTGATCAGAAGTCGGCTGTAGTTGGTAGTTAAATTTGAGAAGAATATCTTACCTTATCGATTAATTAACCTTATTGATTAATCTTATTGACAATTAATCTATAAGATAATTAATTCATCTTATTGATTAATTATCTTATCAATTAATTGTCTTATAGGTTAATTATCATATCGAATAATTATATTGACTTATCGATTAATTATATTTTATTATTGATTAATTATATTATGTTCGAATACTGTCCATTAGGATATTTTTAAAATTAATGGCCAGGCTATTTTATATTCCTGTGATTTTTTTCCTTTCATTCTTTACAAGACCAAGGCAGTTGCATAGGTATTTCCTTTTTTTTCTCAGATAATGCAGTATATAATACTTTGAAGTAACTTTATACATAATATTTTGAAATCACTTTATACATAATATTTTGAAGTCACTTTATACATAATACTTTTTGAAGTCAATTCCCAGTACCCTGTGGTGTGGGAACTATAAAAAATCCAGGGTAGTGCTGGATATACTACACGCCTGTTATATAACTGACAAAAAACTCCTTGTCATATTTAGTGTTTAGAATTATCGATCCAGGGCAATTTCACGTGTTAAAATATTTTAATAATTACGAAGACTTTATAATTTTTACTTTTAACAAAACTTTACTAAAAACAAAATGAATAAAATCATGTTTTCTCTCTTACAATGCATTTTAACAAATTAAAAATTAATTTATAGCAAATTTCTCTGTCATTGTCTTAGGGATGAGACACTCTTATACTAAATTATTCAAGTTTGTCATGCAAATCAATAATTTAATTTTCATGCATATGTGGTACATTTCGAATATTAGCTTATCATCTTATCTCGTATAAATTGTTTAATAATTAAGCCTCGGTGAAATGTAGCAGGATTAATTATACCATTCATTATGAAATCCCACCCTTATGGGGTATTCTCACAGGCTTATTAATGGGTTATTATCTCCTTGCATATAGTACTGCGATGTTTCTCTAATATTTCACGTTATTCAGGTAGCAGTTTACAGGTATTCCATCGCTGAATACGTGATCTGCTTATTGTTGTATTACAAACTATTTGAGAGATGCTTCGCTAATGCTGCTCTGTTTGTTTACATTCAAATCCTATTCGCTTATGATTCGTGGGATTTGTAGACACAGATTATATTCAACTTGGCGTAATGAATGTGATGTTCGCCTCCATTCATTTTGAATTACTACCTTCAAAAGAGACGGATATGTCTATAGATGAATCGGATCTTAAGGAACCAATCTATTTTGTTTCTGGGAATCTATTTCCTACATTTCTCATATATATAAATGTATTTCTAAACAATATTTGCAATATGCTCATGTTAGCAATTGAAACTTATCCACAGGTGCTGTTTTTAGTATTCTACTACAATTAATAGACTCTGAATCATTTTTAGAATGTGTAAAAGTTAATTAAAAGGCTTAAATAAGAAATATTGCTCTATTTGTTTACATTCAAATCATATTCGCTTATAATTGACGGGCTTTATAGACAAAGATTATATTCATGTATCGGATGTTTGCATTCATTCATTGTGAATTACCACCTTCAAAAGAGACGTAAATGTCTAAGCATAAATCGGATCTCAAGGAACTAGTCTATTTTGTTTCTAAGAATCTATTTCCTACATTTCCCATATATATATATAAAAATATTTCCAAACAATACTTGCAATTGGCTCATGTTAACAATTGAAACTTATTCACAGTTGCCGGTTTTTAGTATTCTGCTACAATTCATAGATTGAATAATTTTTTTTAGAATGTGTGAAAGTTTATTAAAAGGCTTAAATAGGAAATGTTGCTCTATTTGTTTACATTCAAATCATCTTCGCTTATAATTGGCGGGCTTTATAGACACGGATTATATTCAACTTCGTGTAATGAATGGGATGTTCGCCTCCATTCATTGTGAATTAACACCTTCAAAGAGACGCGAATGTCTATGTATGAATGGGATCTCAAGGAACTAGTCTATTTTGTTTTTAAGAATCTATGTTTGCTAATATGTTTGCATTTCATTGTGAATTAACACCTTCAAAAGAGACGTAAATATATTTCAAGGAACTAGTCTATTTTGTTTCTAATAATCTATTTCCTATTTCCCATATATATAAATATATTTCCAAGCAATACTTGCAATTGGGTCATGTTAACAATTAAAACTTATTCACAGTTGCTGTTTTTAGTATTCTGCGACAATTTATAGACTGAATAATTTTTTAGAATGTGTAAAAGTTCATTAAAAGACATGCATAAGAAATGCCGCGCTATTTGTGTACATTCAAATCTTTGCTTATGATTCACATTCGTAGACACAGATTATATTCTTTGGATGTTTGCTTATTCATTGAATTACCACCTTCAAAAGAGTTATCTCGGAACTAGATTTTGTTTCTAACAATCTATTTCCTACATTTTCGATATATATTCCAAACAATACCTTGGCTCATGTAATGGATGCTACAATTCATAGACATTCAAATCATCTTCGCTTATAATTGGCGGGCTTTATAGACACGTTATATTCATTCGCAGTAATGAATGTTCGCCTCCAATTAACACCTTCAAAAGGGACGTATGAATGGGATCTCATGTCTATTTTGTTTTTAAGAATCTATGTTTGCTAATATGTTTGCATCCATTCATTGTGAATTAACACCTTCAAAAGAGACGTGAATGTCTAAGCATGAATCGGATCTCAAGGAACTAGTCTATTTTGTTTCTAATAATCTATTTCCTACATTTCCCATATATATAAATATATTTCCAAGCAATACTTGCAATTGGGTCATGTTAACAATTAAAACTTATTCACAGTTGCTGTTTTTAGTATTCTGCGACAATTTATAGACTGAATAATTTTTAGAATGTGTAAAGTTCATTAAAAGACATGCATAAGGCCGCGCTATTTGTGTACATTCAAATCCTTTGCTTATGATTCACGTTATTCGTAGACACAGATTATATTCAACTTGGCACAATGAATGTGATGTTCGCCTTAATTCATCGTGAATTACCACCTTCAAAAGAGACTTGAATGTATATGTATGAATGGGATCTGAAGGAACCAGTCTATTTTGTTTCTAGGAATCTATTTCCTACATTTCCCAGTGCGAAAAGGTTGGATACTCTGGCAGAAAGGAATTACTACGATTTAAGCTGACTGTTTCTACACTAGTAAATAAAGTATGAGGCAGCGCAATTATCTGGGCTATTCGTCTTTTCGCCTCTGAAAAACATGCCAAAGAGGAGATTATTTGGAGAGCTAATCTGTATAGAGAAGAGAATGTGTTTTTGTGCAAGGTCATTGACTATTGACTTAAAATAGTTATATAGTAGATAAATGAAGTGCAACTTTGAAAGGAATAATTTAAGAATATCTCAAGTAGTGAATGGTGAAAGTAATATATTGAAATAAAAGAATGTAGTTCTTGTGTTAAATGCCCTTATGAAAATGTTTTGTCAGAATATGTATACAAAATACTTTTTCATTTAATTGCTTACATTATATTCAAATAGCGGAATATTTAATATTTTAAAGTTAAAAACTATATATATATATATTTCCAAGCAATATTTGCTATTGTCTCACATTAATAATTCAAACTTACCCCCAGTTACAGTTTTACCATCACTCTACTACAATTCATTGAATAAATTTTAGAATGCGTAAAAGTTTATTAAAATGAATAAGAACTATAATATTGAATAAGAAATATATAAAAATAAGAAACGAAGGTACAAAAGACATTACAACTTCATTTTAGATCTATTTCTTACTAATGATGTTACAACAATTGGCACAAGAGTAAGACAATTTCTTTGAAAGTTTTATTATGTAAATACTAATACAATTCTTTATATCCGGGATTGATATTGACTTGCGAAAGGAGGTTTAGGGTTAAATTTTATGCATTATTATCTAATGAAGAAAATTCTGAATTCTCTGACTGTGTTCTCCGGCAATGTGAGACCGGCTTGTGATTATTTGTACCGAATCTCTTAAGTTTTAGAGTAATAATTAGCAAATGACAAATAGCATAATCTCCAACGGGCAATTTTCGCAGCAAAACATATCGCACGGAACGCTTATCCCAAGATAATTATGTTTTCTTTTAAGGTAATTAATATTAGAGCCCAATAAAGATGGAGCTTAAACAGTAAATAACCGCTCTGTCAAAGGTCACAGAGTTGGACCCTCTGAAAGATGTTTTCATGTAAACGAAAATGGGCTACTTATGGTTGTTACTGATGAAATGATATCATGACTGTTACTCCATTGATCTAGAAAGGCATGCTTATTTCTGCATAAATTTGGTCTGATCCAAACAGTATATTTGCTCTTGTAATGGAACAATACAATTAGTCAGCCTATTGAGATACCCCTGCCGGAAACAGTATCGATTATTCGCACCTTAAATTATTGTTCTTAAAGAATGGGAGAAAGATAAGTATTCATTTGAAGCCATACCATAGCCTATAGGTGAATGCAAATGAATTTCCTAAGACAGGATGTCTACATTTAGAAACTACGAATATTAACGGTCTTATAGAGAAGAAAATGGGCCTCATTTCCTCACAAAATTCTTTACGTCATCGGTGACCTCCAGCCTGGCAAAACGCGTTAGTATTATATACAAATATAATTATATTTATTCAGCTGTCTTTCTAAAATGGAAGAAAATTTTCTCTTTAAATATCATCGTTTTATAGGAGTCTTTCCCCCTCCCCCTCGCAAAATTAAATGCAATCATAATTTTCAAATTTAATTGCCTTACTACTTATCCGACACTTTCAATCCACATGTGAAACACAGCTCATTAAATGTTGAAACCCCATTAACCATCCACTATTCTAATGGCCTAATAATTTAGAGTTTGCAACCACTAGTTTAAGGAAACTTGAATTAAAACTCCTAAGAATGTGAGTTGTAGTTATTGCTCTCAGGTTCGAAGAAACTGATTGTCGATTTGAACAACGTGTGCAAGTTTCTTGCATCAACATTCAGTTTGCATGGTGGAAATTTTAATGACTTTATGGAACAAAATGGAACATGGAAAATGGGGCAAAATGGAAGGAAGTTACCCTATATTATTGAACCGTTTATGATATACTTTAAACTAGATATGCACCAATTTAAAAAAAAAAGTAATTTCACATAAGTAAAATAATATAGTCATATTCAAAATATATGTATCATGTATAATCCCACATGATACATATATTGTCCCTTGAAATTAGAAAGTCCCTTGAAAATAAGTCCCTTGAAATTAGTAATTCGCGCTAGTAGAATGACGTAGATGCGATTTTTATATTCATTTAGCATAAATATGCGTATAGTTTTAATATAGATGTATGTTCAATTCATTTCAGCTCGATTTTAATCAATTATAATCGCTAAGAATGATATATAATGAATAATAACGAAATATAATGAAATATAACTAAATATGAAATATAATTATATAATAAGTTGAAAGGTAAGAAATTGAAATTCATGTACATTCACATTTATCATTTAAGGATGTTCTCTCTTTTTAATCATCCATAACTTAAAAATGAGAAGCAATACTCATAATACAAATTAAAAACATGATTTATTATTATAGAAAATAATGATGCCGTAGATTTCTGTTTTTCGAAATTTTCGTACCGATTTATAAATTTCCAATCCAATTCTCGATTGTCCATACAATACAAAAGACATATTATGTGTTTCTTAACATTAGCTTATTACTTGATTTAAAATTGCATGTATTTAAAGAAAGATTATAAAATTATGTGACTACTTTGTAAATTTCTAAAGAAATGAAATGTAAAAGGAGTACCAATTATTGAACATTAGTCATTTATTTTCATTAGTCATTTATTATTGTATTAGTCATTTTCAATAATTTATAAATTACTGTCACCTAATTATATTCAATAGAATTCTTAGTAATATAATATTTTGATAATAATATGCGTTTTTAAATAATCTATTCATACTAAGAACACTGTTGTTTCTTCACATTTTTTTGTACCTAAAAAAATTTCTTTATCCGAAATATTTAATATATTATATTTTCATCATTTATAAAAAAAAAAAAAAAATAAATAACAAATTGATAATAAAACAAATTGACAGCTAATTTCCGAACAGAATTTTATTTATCCATAAGCACATATTTGAAAAGAATTAATAATCTAAATTATCCAGTCTGAAAATCAATTTATTTCAGCTCATTTCAAATACTCCACGTTCCACAGTCCAGAAATCCCAATTTTTCTCCTAAGATTTGCCGTAAAGCCTTTACGCAAACAAATACTCTATAAAAGATCAACAACAAACGATCGGAAGTTCGCTCTCATTGTGTAATGACATACTTCCTGATACTCCCACCAGGGAGCGCGACGTGCTCCACAGTGCAGACGATAGTTTCTGACCGCTGTTTCGGAAATGCTGGGGTGAAGAAATAATCCGAATACACAGAAATCCTTTATTTTAGAGAATATAGATGAATTTAAAGCGGAAGACTGGGATGGAAGATTTCAAAGAATTGAGACATGGCTGTCTGGCCTCAACCAAATTACAACTGATCCCCACAGAGAAACAGAAATTGGGGTAAAGCCTAGTTTTATTTATTAAAACAAAACGCTTACTTTTATATATATCAACACAGTCTTTTGTGAAAGGGTAAAATAAAAAGAATAAAATATATAGTTCTACTCAAAATAAAACTCATTCTCAAAAATATTATTATTAGAAATATATAAAGCCACATTGTGAACAATATTTTAAAATTTGAAGTATTATTTATTTTTAAACTTAAAAAATTTCATTTATAGTGAACACTTTGAGAAATATAATTGAGCAATATATATGAGAGGTAGTTTTAATAAATAAATACCACGAAATATTACTTTTTCAATTTTACATACTTGATTTGGTTTGTTAATACTTAATATTTAACACAGCGCAACTGAAAATAATGATAAAAAAAAAAATTGTAAATATGATATTAAAAAAAAAAAAAAAACTCTTAATTTTATATATTAACTGTCTTTTGAAAAAAAAAATTGGTAAAATAGAAAGAATAAAATATGCATTACAACTAAAATTAATACATAGATCTTTTATCAAAAATATTATTATTATAAATATAAAAAGTCGTATTATAAACAATATTTAAAAAAATGAAGAATTTTTTTCTTTTAAAATTAAAAATATCATTTACAATAAAAACTTTAAAATATGAAAAAACTGTTTATTGAACAGGAAACTAAGTTTGAGAATTAATTTTAGTAAAATTAATTTTGAAATATAGTTTCAGTAAAATTAAATTTCAGAAATACTTTTAGTAAATAAATACAAGGAAATTTATTTTCTCAATTTTATATACTTAATTTGGATTATTAATGCTTAAAATTTAGTAGCGCTCTATTGAAAATAATAAAAAAAAGTTGTAAACATGATATTAAAATTAATTATACAATTAAAATTGGGGTAAGCCTAGTTTTATTTATTAAAACAAAACGCTTACTTTTATATATTAACTGTCTCTTGTGAAAGAGTAAAATAGAAAGAATAAAATATACACTACAACTAAAAAGTAATACATTTGAAGTATTATTTTCTTTTAAAATAAAAAAAATATCATTTACGATGAACATGTTAAAATATGGTAAAACCATTTATTGAATAGAAATTAAATATGAGAACAAGTTTTAGTAAAATTAAATCTGAAAAGTAGTTTTATTAATATTAAATTTGAGAAGTAGTTTTATGAAAAATAAATTTGAGAAGTAGTTTTATTAATATTAAATTTCAAAAGTAGTATTTTTAAAAATAAAATTTAGAAGTAGTTTCATTAATATTAAATTTGAGAAGTAGTTTTATTAAAAAATAAATTTGAGAAATAGTTTTATTAAAATTAAATTTGAGAAGTAGTTTTAGTAAAAATAAATTTGTATAAGAAACTGTTATTTTTCTCAATTTTACATACTTAATTTAGATTGTTCACACTTAAAATTTAGCAGTGCGCTATTGAAAAAAGATGTAAATATGATATTAAAAATTATACAATAAGTTATTAAACAAACAAGCTAAAGATATATGATACTATAAATTGAGTGCTATCAAACTAAATATGTTATCATTTCATATTAATCGAAACACAATTTTTATAAAAATTTAATTGTAAAAAATATTCAATACATGTTGTTTTTAAAAATCTATAAGTCTATTTTAGAGAAATTTAATAAACTGTGACTAATATTAAAATTTTAAAAAATGTAGTAGTTATCTTTTTGAAAGGAATGTATTATATTCTATCAATAAAATATTTGATATTTTATTGAACTCCTCAAAAAATATTTATTTAATATGAATTTTATTGTCTAATAAATTTTAAAGATTTTATAATATTTCAATAGTAATTTTTGTCACTGTTCCAATTTTAAAAAACAAAGTATCTATCTATCTATATATATATATATATGCATACAATATAAAAATATATATATATGCACATAATATATAAAAGTATTTCCGTAAAAGTATATTTGTGCACCTCAAAAAATTCCAATTAACTAATTTTTAACATAATTTATTTTGTATTCTATTCTTGATAACTGAAAGAATGTCCCGAATTATAATGCATTTATTTATTAACATAGACCACATTTACATTTTTTTCTTTTTTGCATCACTGAAATAAAATATAATTTTGTAAACCTTTCCTGATTTATAATTTGCATTTGTTGCAAATAATTAATAATCTATAATCTATAATAAATAATCTCCATTGTTTTTAATGCAAATATAATATGTGCAAATAAAAATAATAATATGCGATTAATGCGTACTACTTTATCAAAAGCTTGATTATATGGAATTAATATAATTTGTATATGCATGATAATATTTTTTTTGTTACTTATTATAACTTATTTTATTATCATTTGCAGCAGTTATTTAGTTGTTAATAACTCAATTATTATTTAAAATAAAACTTAACATATATATTTTTGCAAAAATTTTCTTTAAATAAAAATAGAAATCGAAAATTGTGAATATGTATTATGCAGGAAATTATCATAGCCAAGATGACTGCAGAAAATTGAGCTCGAGACATACTTAATTGTTTCGTCTTTTATGCCATGATATGAGATTTACGTCATTATTAATACTATTGTTTATAATATAACATAAGTTATCTTTTACAAAAGGCTGAACGCACAAAAAATATTTAATTAATGTTCAACATATTATATATATGTGTGGGTGTACATCGTATATGTTTGTTTAATTGTTTTTAAAATATTTTGGGCATTTTTTGTTTCGTTGTTATTATTTATATCTCGAAATAAATAATTCAGTATAAAATTAAATCAACAATACAGTCGACTAAATAATTCAGTATATTTATTACTTTGAAAAATTTTTACATTTTCTGAAATTCTTTTCTTAATTTGTACAATAAAAAAATATAAAATTTTTATTTTAATACATGTAACAAAAGGAATCGAAAATTATTTTTAAACTATACTATCTGAAACTACTATATTATATGAAATGGGAATTATATTATATGAAACTTTGGTAGACAACATAACATAACTTATAAATAATTACACTCAGAACTTTTTATTATATCTTCTTAATTTAATAAAGTGTTTTCAATACTTCTCAACAACTTCAAATGAGATTTCTTTCAATTTAAATAATCCTTTTATATAGAGTTTTTAAAATATTATTCGTTCCTCTGCAAAATTAATGTATTTTTTATGGTCTTTATTTTCGTGATTTATAATTTAAAAATTAAGACTGAAAAAATACTTAGTTCTTATGGTTATTACATAAAAAATGCTATAATAAATTTAGTTTTTGTATAACTGTATCGTAGTTATTGTTTTCTCAATTAATCATTTGAAG
This sequence comes from Caerostris extrusa, assembly GCA_021605095.1. Classification (NCBI taxonomy): domain Eukaryota; kingdom Metazoa; phylum Arthropoda; class Arachnida; order Araneae; family Araneidae; genus Caerostris; species Caerostris extrusa. The sequence goes on along the minus strand of BPLR01001045.1, from coordinate 10,211 downwards.
AAAAACAAACAAACAAACAAGTTGACATTTGAAAAATAAAAATAAAAACATTTTTTTTTTGGAGGTAAATAATTACAATTATAGTATCAAATACCAAATACCAAATAAATGTTGTTTTTCAAACATAGGTATATCTAAGGAAATAAAGATTAGAATAAAATAATTATTTGCTGTATATTTGAAAAAAAAAAATTACAAGAAAAAAGTAATTGAATACCCAATTTGACAATTTACTAATTAATTATTTTCTTGCTATTTGCGTCATTGAATAGGTGAAAAAAAACCTGGAAATTTTTTTAAAAACTTGAACAAAGTTTCTTAATTTGTATAATTTGAAGGAATTAATTGCACCGTTCAATTGCTTTTAATGACTTTTTTTTTCATCTTTTCCGCTAAAGTAGATTTAATTGGACGGTTTACTAATGAGTGATTAATATTGTTTATTAATCATTAAAATATATTGCTGTATAAATTGAAAAATAAAAGATACTTGGCATTTTTTTCCATGCAGTATTTTCAGAAAAATTTCAATTTAATCGTCTAATGCCGTTTTAATCTTTTTTTCAAAAAATATAATAGTTATTTATTCAATGCAAGATAAGCTAATTTTTAAAAATATTTTTATACATTATTTTTAGCCATTGAAATAATTAATTGTTCGCCATAAATTGTTAGACGTAGATTATTTGTTGTCCATAAATTGTTCGTCACACATTATTTGTTAACCATTTGTTAGCCATTTTAAACATTAGTTATCCATTAAAAATATAATTTCTTAATATAATTAGTAAAATAAAAATGTAACTTTTGACTACTGCTTATTTCTTAATATATAATGAATACTATAATAAATGTTTATTTTTACATCTATGACAGTGAAGTATGAATTCATTCTTTCAAAATTTTTATATAACACAAATATTCCTCTTAATGATTATTTGATCAATTAGGGTCTTAAATTTCTTGCAATGACATTATTACTCTATGTACTATATCTAAAGCAAATTACATGTTATAGTGCCAAATTTCAAAAATATATTTTTGGTTTAGAAATTTTTACCAGCAGATTACGTTGTGGGTCTGGAGTTCCACTAAGTGCATGTTCCAAACTAATGCATGCACAAACAATTCCTCGACGGGCAAAGTACCGAATACATTGTCTTCGAAAAATATTTTAGGCGACTGCCTCTTATTTGCATGTCGTTATAGAAAAAACTCTGGGAAATTGCCTCTAAGTAAATTGACTATTAGATGTGAGAGGCTTTTACACATCTTATAATGATCGTCCTCTAGACTGAATTTTTAAAAAAAACATTGACAATAACATGGTGACCAGCGAATAATAGGTGCAATGATGAATTGCTTTTTTTAATTATTAGCAGAAAATGCATTATTATTATTTAATGAAATGTATCGAATTAATTTCAAAATTTTAATGAAATATTATTTTTTTAATTTTTTAATTAAATATTAATTTCTGAGATTCAAGGCTTTTTTAAATATCAAAAAATAAATCTACCTGCAAATATTATTAATTATCATTACATTTTTTAAATTATAATACTTATATTGTCAAAATCTGAAATCCATTTTTAAAATCTCCTAACTGTTGTGCAGTAAAATGCTGATTAGGTTTTTATGGGTGGTGAAAATTGCAGACAGTGCTTTCATAAATCATATTTAGTTAGGTTATAAAGGTCTTTCATCGACAATCACTTAATTTAGTATAAATTTGTTTTCAGATTTTTCTTTATTCAGTCACTCAAATTTTGGCAGTTTTTCAATTTTGAATGGCGCATATTTCATGTAAACAATGTTTACAATGACCACTACCAATGGATTTAAAAAATGCATTTTCCTGTGTTATTTTTAAGGTGCAATACATTAACATCATCAGATCTAGATTATGGTTTAGAATATAATTTACTAATATCATCACAAGCGTTTTTAGTCAATAGCTGCTGCATAAAAGTAATCACATTTATAAGCAGAATATAAGAGGTATGTTTTAAGAATTGTATAACATTTGATAATTATTCGCATAATGTGCATTTTAAAAGTCAATCAAATTGTTCTGATTCCAAATGCAAATAGTTATATATAATGATTATGCGATCGAATCATTACTAATATCTGTCATGTGAATACGATTTGGACATTGAACTAGTTCACGAATAATCCCAACGGCAATTTAGTCAATCCATTGGGCTCAGTTCCCGTAGCGTGAACTTAAAAGGGATATCTGTACTGTATGATTCAATAGCCTGTTGAACTAGAAATGTTTTTTACCTTTATTTCTTGGGGAGTATTTTTCATAGAAAAATTCGAGACTAAACCAATATTGTTTTTGTGTTTCAAAGAGTACGAATTCCGTCACTTAAAGATTGTGGATTATTGTTCTCAAAATTGGTATTTGTGTCGGGTACATTCAATCTGCATAGTGATGGAGATATGCAATCGAAAGATGCAAGAGTAAAACCTCGAACATAGGCAATGATTACACTAACCTCCTCACACAACCCTAAATGAGGACATATTTTATGCAAAGCACTGATAGATTTGATCACAAGATCAAGATGTATATTACAAGAAATAGTATCTGTTGCACAACAATCTGTTACCAACACGTAAAATTTAACATCATTTGCACCACAAAGGAATTTTTACTTTTGCTGCAATTACATTTGACTCGCATATAGATGATTGCGTCTGTAGGTTGTACATGGACAAATGAAAAGCACACCAAAGTCTTTTCAGATGAATCACGCTTATACTTGCAACATTACCATGAACGTATTTGTGTCTGGCAACACCGTGGCGATAAGTTTGCCTTTTCCATAATACATCACCATACCAGCCCTTCCTCAGTTATTTGGCGTAGTACTGAATTTTAATCCGCATCCCCATACTCACTGCCAGAACACTGAACAGCAGCGCCATATCTCTGAGTTTTGGAACCTGCTATTTTGTCTTATATTTAAGGCTTCAATAGAACAATAAGAAAACGCACGTGACACGCAATTCTCAACAATTTTTACTTCACTCACCAATTTACGTTGCTGCCTTGGCTTACCAGCTTTTCAAATTCTGTTTGTCCCTTGAGTGATCTTCTGGTCGACAATTAGTAAACGACTGGCCGAACATAAAACCATCTATTGCTATACCAGAGCAACTTTGGCATCGTTTAGAAGTACCATGGATTGACGTCCTGGTATGTTGATTGTCGTGCCATATAACAGAAAGTTGTTACTAGCAGGACAATATACATAAAATATTGTTCCATCGTGTTCTTCACATCGTGGTGGCTGTCCTTTCAATCACTTCAATAGAACACACCTTTGTAATTTTTGTAGTAGTTAGTTGTATAACCTTTGTAGTCACTTCACCTTGTAATTTGTTTAATAAAATTGATTTTTGATATCTTTCGTTTTTCTTGGTGTTGCCTTTTGGGTGACTAGGTACGTATTATATTAAAAACATATATGTAGATATAGGAATTATAGAAAAAAATTACATTATTTTATTGATTATTATTATTTTATTAATGTATGGGATATCCATAAATAACTTTTGACTTCTTAATAGAAATTAATATTGAATATATGGTACAATGGTTTAATTCAAGGCAAAATTGCAACAGAAACTTATTATTTACGGACAAGTGTTCAAAGGGGTTTTCATGCGTGAAAATAAAAAGATAACGTAAAGTATCTTATAATAAAAGAAATGAATTGAAGTTGGTAAATTGAATTTTTGGCTACCCAGAAGTCTGATTCGATCAGTTGCAATGTTCATAAAAAATCTAATATATTTTCCCCATTTATTTCAACGTAAGGTCATTTTCTACTTGTCAAGGCAGGTTTATAAAATTTTATCAAGCTATTGAAATATGAAGGGAGAACTGCAAACTTGGAAATATTTCTGAAATGTCGATATTTATAAAACTTTGTTGGATGGGAAGATTGAATTACTTACTTGATTCATATTTGCAGTTATTTTTCTAGTAAATGTATTTAAAATGAATTAAAATATACTTTTATTCTATTACCTTCTGGCTTAGTGGATAAGGTATTAAGTTTCGGGATTAGGCCTGGTTCGAAGCCAGAAAAGTTGAAGCGAAAGTTGTAATGCCTACCTCGCGAGTGCAGGGGATAAATCTGTAGGAAGAAATGTCCTTCTGTTTAGAAGGAAGAAGAACAGAGAATATTCATCACAAGTTACAAGCTGCCTGATGACCAATTGGCTGTTGCTCTGGTCATTCGTAATACAGTTTCGAATTTTGGCGGTGGCATGGATGTTTTTTAGTGGTTCGGAATCCCTGGGTCTTGATTTAATTAGCATAAAATATGCAAAACATGACTAATCAAAAACTAAACCAAACAAACTGACAAACTAAACCAATCTCAAGTTACCACTGAGAGTGTTTGTTCAAATAGGTATCGATACATTCCTGGTTAATAAGCAGGAATAAAAATATTCAGTACAGTTTTGACGTTTAAACTTGTAGTTTGCGTTATGTCAAGACGACTGTTATTTTTTATGACACTCATACTGTACAAGTTCGTAAAATAAAATATAACAAGCTAAAAACTTATTCTTTGTAAAGGATAATTTACTATAATAAAGATAGAAATCCTATTGTTTTCAAACGTAAAGATAAAGCCAATATTTTTTTAATAGTTTAAATCAACTCTTTGGGGTTTGTAAAACAATGACTATGAGAAGCAATGAACATCTATATTCAGCACCTTAAATTCAATTCAATTAATTTTATTCAAAAATGTTAATTTATTAAATATAATTGTAATTAATAAATAAACTTTAAACCTATTTTTTTAATGTTTAATTATTTTCGAATAAAGTAAATCCACAATCTTACTTTTTATTATAAACATAAATACAAATAATGTAATAGTATAAGGATAATAATAATAATAATAATAACAATAATAAATATAATAATAAATTAGTGATACAAATATTAATGATGCTTTCATTCTAAGATTATGTAGGTGTAATTAATTTATTTATACACGTAAAACAAACAAGTATTTCAATATAAATAATTAACTATATGTCAACCAAAAAAATTATTATGTTACTTATTTGCATTTTTATCTAATAAAATTACAAAGGCAATTTTAATAATTTTCAAAAATTATAAACAAAATACTAAAATTATGATTAAAAAATAATGTTTTAAGAAAATATAGCCTTCTGATTATAAAAAGAAAATTATTGCCTGGAATTTAATTTTTTGTTGTGAAAATAACTTCATGAAAAATGAATTAAACATGACCATCATAAAAAATAATGTTTATATTTAATTCTATTAGTATAAATTATTTTTTGAAGTTTCACGTAATGTATGTGTTGAATATCTAAAATTTAAAATTCTACATAAACCAACCAAAAATAAAAGAGAAGTTCCCTACTTTGTCTCACTAAATTAAATTACAAATGATAAGGGAAACTTAATTAATTCAATACACAAAAAAACATAAAATATTTTGTATTCCCCATAATTCGAATTAACACATTTTCACTTCAAAGCCGATCGGATAAAAGTGAGCAATATATATAAGCGTCGATAATAAAATGAAAATAAAGCAGTGTGAATATTTTTTTTTTAATTATTTATAAGAAAAAAAATGTGAATTTCTAATTTTAATTAAAGGTGTAGATAAAAATAAATTAATCACACTAGAAGCTGACTGTGTCTGAATGCGTTTGAATGAATGTTTTATTTTGTAACTTTGTAAATTGTTTCGCAGAATAAGTAAATTAGTATTTTTTAAATAAAAATATAAGATGATATGTACTATTTTTTCTTTCTGGTTTTACTTAATAAATATATATACCATACACTCAAGAGCTAAATATTATAACCACCCCTACATTTTGCAATGAACTCGCCTGGCGGAAGGCACGTGATCAGGTGGAAGTGGTATTAACTGGTATTATGGTGGTATTAATCCATGCAAAGACGGGTTGAAGCTTTGTTGCGCGCCAAAGGTGGGCCAACTCCCGTTATTGACAGGTGGTCATAATGTTTTGGCTCTTGAGTGTATATATGAAACCTAGATTTTATCTAAAAATTGTTTGCCATAAATTATCCAATGTTTTAGATACTTACATTTGATTGTAATTTATTTTTTTAATAAGAGTATAAAAGTAATTGCTAGTAATTTGATTAAGAAATGATGATATTTAATGAAAACAATTTCTCACTGATATAACAGGCTATAATAAAAGTTCCGATTTAAAAAAGCTGACAATAATATATTTTAAATAATCATCAATATAATGAGCTTTCTTAATGCCCTCTTTCCATCTACTTTTGAAGCATTTTTTTATAAATATTATGTGGTTTTGCATTGAAAAGTAATCTAGCTTTATTTTTCAACTCTTCTCTCAAAGCAGGGATGTAATGTATACACTGAGCATATTCTTTAAATATATAATTATTTTAAAAAAAATTTATTCTACTCTTTGGGAATCATTGAAAGTAATTTTTTAGCAAAATACTAAAACACTTTAATCTGTTGTTTTTGTATGACAATAATTTTGATTAAGAAATTCGTCATAAAAACAATTTAACATATTCAGTGCTGCCCATGATTCTTCACAAGTGTCTGTTATATTGGGAAAATTTTTGCCAAGATTCCTATTATTCTTTCCATCTGCTCAAGCTTAACAAAGAACATTTCGCCATTCATATTTATTGTAATCACTCACAGTATCTCAGAAACCCAGTGCTTTATCTACAAGGTCACCTCTCACTACTGAATTTATTAGCGGACTGATGGTCAATTTATCTGGTGCTCTGGCCTTGGTAATACAGGTTTAAGCCACAGGTTAGAATCCTGGACAGTGGCATGGACGTATGTCAGTTGTTCAAAATCCACATTAAACTGTAGGTCCCGGTCTAATTAGTCCAACATGTACATAAAAATATCGTAAGGCGATAAACCAAACTAATCTGAACAATCAATTCAACAATCACCATTAGATTGATTTCATCCGTGTGAGGACATCTATCTAAAGCAAAATTAAAAACCAGATTTATTTATTAAAAAATCTCAATTAATAGCAACAGCATTTTAAATCATTAAATTTGTTTACAGTTATTTTTTGCACTAAACAATAAAAATGATAAATCAATCCCTCCAAATGTCAGAAATAAAAAAATATAAAATTTGTGATTCATATCACTTTTCTCACTAATCCTTAATTAAATGTCTACAGAGCCTGTAAACTATCACATTTTGAAGTACCCTAGATCTTGATCATGTTGTTTATTGACTCTTATCAGGCCATAGAAACATCATATTGTGGCAACTATGGACTGTTCCCGCTGCAATGCGGGCATTAAAGAAATGAATTTAGAAAGATGCACCGTGATAATAAAAATCTATCAGAAAATGATCACAAAAATATTTTAAATATCTGAAATTTCGCAGAGAATGTTAAGCGTTCATTTTTAATGTGACTGTGCAGATACTTCTCATGAAAATGTGGAAATAAACTACAAAACTATACAAAGTCTCCACAGAAGCTATGAAATTTTACATTCTGAAGTACACTTATATCTTTATCATGCTGTATATTGACTTATCCTGCCATTGAAACATCTTTATTGTGACAACTGTGATCTTTCCAGTCCACTGCGCATTAAAGAAATGAATCAGTAAAGATGCAATCATAATAACATAAAACAAACTTTCAGAGAAATGGACAAACAAACATAGATTAAATTTCGAAGAAGTTGCCCAACAAAAAGTGAATATTGTGACGTGTTTCATTTTTAACGCAAGATGTGTGCCGGAACCTCTCATGACAGAATGCGGAAATAAATCTACAGAAAGTCTTGAATATCGCTGCACACAGAATCTATGGAAATTTTTCAGCATTCTGAAGTATACAAAGAGGCACATTAGCATTCTGCTTGCCAGCTTCATTGGCTCTGATCATGCCACAGCAGCTATCCTATTGTGGCAACTATGGATTGTTCCCAGTCCAGAAATGCGCCCGGCTAAAGAAAATGGAAGTTAGAAAAGCTACAATCAAGTGAGTGTCTGGTCGGAAAACAAAAATATATTAAATGAGAGTAATTTCACAGGACATTATTAAGCGAGCAATAACTATGAGCAGACACTTCTTCATGAAAATAAAATAAAACAGCAAACTTTTACTATTATTATGAATTGTATATGCTATGCATTTTACATCTAGAAATTGTGGAAGTGAAAGATAAGCAAAACAAACCTTTATTGGACGAATATAAAATACAAGACAAGTATTTATTTTAATATTTGCTTTCAATCACGCTTCTTAGTGTTTGCGTTACATCTGGATGAATAATCCACAATAATGCTCTTCTTTGCAACCCATTACTACTGATCCGGAGAGTAAACAAACTGAACAATGCTTGAACAAATATAAATTAGAAAAACAAATATCATTAAAAAGGAATATTGAATAAATAACATAAACTATTCTGCTGCTAGCTATATTAGGATATAAATATATATGGAATATGTAAAAAACTAATTATTTAAATGTATTGGAAATTATAAAAATATACAACGAAATTATTGTTATTAATAAAATGGTTACAATAATAAATTATAATTGATTTAAATAATTAACTATTTTTATCGTTTTTACCGTTAAAATAAAAATAAATTTTCAATATGATTTCTCTATGAAATTTTTATCTTCAAAAATATTATCCTAATATAAATTATTCAAATTACTTTTTGTAATTCAGTTGGTGCATTCATGAGTTTGATTTCATTTGCTAGTATTTAGAAAGTACTAGTTTTATTATTTAATTTGCATTTCGTTGTATGTGTTTCTTAAACAAAACTTATTTCAACGACTATTTTGTATTTATGTATACCATCATTAACAGTAGAAAATTAGAAATATTTTATATCACTTTTTATTATTTACTCTTTTTTGCTTAATTACAAATAAAAATCATTAATAATGAAAAACAAACATTAAATTTATTGTTCAAGAATTAATGAAGTTTCCGTTGCTGATCATATCGTTCTTTATTTATATTTTTATACTCTTTGATCCGCGCATAAATAATTTGTTATGTATTATTTGGCCAAATTAATGTATCAACAAGAATAATCTTATGATTAAAAAGATTGGTAGCACAAATAAACGGAAATTTATACTGTCAGACAACATAGTTGCTATATTTTAAATTTTGTTTGTATAATACAAATTAGTTGAATATTTATGAACAATTATTTTTTTAAGAAATAAGCGAAATAATATTAAGAAATATAAACCAAATAAAACCAACTTTGCAAAAAACTTTTTATTATTACAAAATAAAATATAGTTCTACATTATCATCCTATTTCAACCATATCTATGTAATATTCTATTCAATTTTGCGCAATAAACTAATGTTAAATTCCCTGAAACATAAGGCACTCCACTTTGAAAATCAGTGTATGATTAAAATGTCTTTGAATTTAAAAAAAAAAGAATCATAAATACAAAAACAAAAGACAGAATTTTCTTTAAAAACATAATTACTTATATTGCACTTTGTGCTATGGGGGAAAATCCAAGTCTTCAACTTGTGAGTCTTCAACTTGGGTATTTGTAGAATATTTAACGAGTACAGAGTTAATCATTTCTTCGAACATATTGGATTTTGGTAGTACCAGAAAAATTACTCACAATTCGGAGGATACAAGAAAAGTTTTGCACATTGAATTTCGAATTCTTCAATTAAGTAATATTTCAGTTTAATTTTTCCTCTGTAATTCACAATAAGGAAAGTTCATTGGCAAATGTAAGCAATATTTGTAGATTAAAAAACAGTGTTATGCAATTCTTGAGACCATTTTGTTTCTCTTTCCATCATGTTATTTTTGTGGACTTTGTTAAATTCCATGCCTTATATTATAAGATCAAGATACATATGATTTTGTGTACCATTAATCATTTACAGCTATCCTATATATAAACAAATATCTGCGAAATTAAATCAGCAAAATCATATTAAACATCAGTAACGAAATAGAATCTTTTCTTGTTGAACCTTTTTAGATTACTTCCAAAGAAGTATTTCCTTAATGTGACAAATTGCATTCAAAATATTAAATTCTCACTCACATTAGCCAAATGTCATTACTTAACTTAAATCTCCCATGAAATACTTTACAAGTGTTACAATT
>BPLR01001044.1:0-98381 GCA_021605095.1 Caerostris extrusa | reverse complement strand
GAAAAAGCTTTCTATAAACCAACAGATGTTGCACCGGTATAAATTCACAAGAACGTCAACGTCGAAAAGCAACAATAGTTCTTCGGTGGATGTGGGAGTTGAAGTTTTCTGTAGGAATTTAGGGCCAAAGATGGATGCTGACAATCATTAGCCGTTAAATGAAATAAATGGTGGGAACTTCTGATATTTTTTAGGACAATTAGTCTCAAGTTAAAGTGCATTAGTCATTTCTCTAAAGCAGTAAAGAAAAATATAGGGTGTAACCTAACTGTCCTAAAAATAATGCATAAGTAAAAGGTAGCTGGGGTAAAATGAAATACATATAGGTATAAAGATGATGTCGTAAATTAAAGAAGCTATAGTAAAATAAAAATTATGTAAAATATAATGATGCTATGATAAAAGAAAGTGTTAATCAGAATAGGAAAGTAAGTAAGATATTGAACAGTAAAATTGAACTAATTGTAAAATTGTAAAATATTGAACAGAAAAATTGCAAAAGGTTTAAAAACAATGAAGGTAACGATATCAATACATTCCAAATGAAAAATTGTTAATAAAATGTGAAAACAGACTATTTTATTGATAATAATTTGAAAACATTCTTAGAAACTTGTTTGTATTGTTCGGAATATATGTGTATCGAATCTGATGTAAAATATTGAACAGAAAAATACAGAAAGCTTAAAACAATGAAGGTGTGTGATATAAATCTATTCCAAAAATTAAAATTGTTAATAAAATGTGAAACAAACTATTTTATTGATGATAATTTGCAAATAAAATTGTTTGAGTTAGCAAAGTGTAAAAACTCAAATATTCTTTCTGGAATATATATGTAAAGAATCTGATGTAAAATATTGAACAGAAAATACAAAAGACTTAAAAAACAATTAGCTAGTAATGATATAAATTTATCAAAAGAAAAATTATTAATAAAGTGTGAAACAAACTGTTTATTGATAATAATCTGCAAATGCATTTGCTTGAGTTAACAAAATGTAGAAACTCACATGTATTCTTTAGGAATATATAATGATTTAGAATCTGATTTTTTAAATTGAACAGAAAAATACAAAACGCTTAAAAACAATTAAGTAGTGATATAAATCCATTTCAAAAGAAAAAATGTGAAACAAACTGTTGTATTGATAATAATCTGCAAATGCATTTGCTTAGTTAAGGAAATGTAGAAACTCACATATATCCTTTAAAATTATTTGTTAATTTAATGATTTAGAACAAGGTTCTTCAAACGTTCTTAGCCAATAATTGGATATACTGACTACAAACCAATACACTACGTCTCAAGGGCCAAGACCGAGTTGGCTAATCATACTAGCATACTGTAATTTCGTCATTCATTATTCGCAAAATTTTAGTTTTGGAAATAACTGACGAGTGATGTATTTAAGACGCGGTGGTGCATTCAATCGAAAATATTAAGTATGTTTTAAATATATTTTGTATAGTATGGCATATGTAATAACATTCATTTTTCATGCGTATGATTTCGTCAGCTTTAAAATATTGCTAATTTATTAACAATTTAACGAAACATATAACAATTTTATTTAAAATAAGTTCTTATAAAATCAATACTTTATTGTCATTCATTGTTTACCAATGCAAACTAATACATTATCATCATTCATTATTTACCAATACAATTCGATACATTATCACCATTCTTTATTTACCAATACAAACCAATACATTAACGCATTCTTATTTTACCAATACATTATCGTCATTTATCAGACGAGTAATTAATTATTATGATGTAATAATTAAATTAGAAAGACAAAAATTACACACATATACGTTTACTATTATTTAATTAAAATATCCTAACATAATGGCTATTTGAACTCTTCATTCAACGAATGCGTTATGGTTTTACATGTAAACATTTTTTTTTATATAAGTATTATTTTTTTTTTAATTTTTCCTGATCATGGACTTCTGTGCAAATCAAAGAAATAATTGTATACAAGAAATTAAATTCACGTTAAAAATCGCGTTAACTCATGTCGTATTCATGTTAAAAAGGTTTTTAACGCATTTATTTTGCTATATAAACTTCTATAACGATGCGTTAAAGATTATAGTTAGTGTTATGCGTATTTACCCACATGCCTTATACATTAAGATTTTTAGGGAATTCAATAAGTGTATTCAAATAAACGCCCAGATTAAATACTTTTCAAATTGAGTTTACTTCCTCCATCATTAAAAGGTTTGAATTTTGTTGAAATTCAAAAGAATTGATAAATCAATTAAAGCACTAGAACACTTTAAATAATAGTCAAGCCCTTTTCAATACTCTGTTAATAACTACTCTGAACTAGTAAAACTGCATTTTAATGACAATTTGCTCTACGTTTATGCGAAAGAAAACACGGGCTTTAATCTTATTAGAACTTAAAAGTTTCAATGCTGCTGTTCAATCCTGAAAGTTTTAAATCTTTTAGAGAGAGACTTTCCTCTTATCGCACCACGGCAAAAGGTGCTAAAAGAAAACAGAACCTCCCAAGTTCAACACTTAATTAGGAAAATTCAACGTCTCGAAATTGCATTTGCTGGCAGATTGCAATTTAAAGTTCGTAAAATGGTTGAAAAGCCGATTTCTTTTATGTTGTCCAATCAGTATCCAGATAAGATATTTGTTTGACGAAATTCTTTTTTTGGCCCTTTTAACGACAAAGTAAAAGTTGTAATCAGAATTTCTTTTAGAATTAAAACCAACCTTTAGACTGTTAAACCCATGTTGAATAATTCAAGCACCTTTAAATTTTTAATAAAAGTATTTAAGAAGTTGTAATGGGTTTAAAATAAGAATTTTTAGATTAAATCACAAATGTATGATGGCATTTTCAGGGTTTGTCCTACAAAGTTCTAATACAATAGAATTATTGTTTAATTATTGTTCAATATAAACCAATGCATTATCGTTATTCATTATTTACCAATACAAACCAATACATTATCGTATTCTTATTTTACCAATAAATTATCGTCATTCAACTAATTAATTATTATGATATTATAATCAAATTTAAAAATTATAACGCTCACATGTACGTTTAAAATTATTTAATTAAAATATCCTAACATAATGGCCATTTGAATTCTTTGTTCAACTTGAATGTTTAACAGCTTTACATGTAAAAATTTCTTTTATATATTTATTATTTTTCTAATTTTTTCTGATCATGGACTGCTTTGCTAGTGAAAAAGAAAGGATTGTAAACAAGAAATTAAATTCGTTAAAAAATTACACGTTGTATTCACGTTAAAAACTTTTTACCATATTTATATTACTACATATGCTTCAATAACGATGCCAAAAATTACTGAACATAGGTAACATTATACGCATTTATCCATATACTTTATGTATTAAGAATTTTTAGAGAATTCAATAAGAGTATTATTTAAATAAACACCAAGATTATATACCTTTTAAATTGAGTTTAATTCCTTCATCATTAAAAGGTTTGAATTTTATTGAAATTCAAAAGAATTGATGAATGAATTAAAGCACTAAGCACTAGACTTTAAGAGTCAAACCCTTTTCAATACTCTGAACCAGTAAGACTGCATTTTAATGACGATTTGCTCTGCGTTTATGCGAAAGAAAACACGGGCTTTAATCTTATTAGAACCTAAAAGTTTGAATGCTGCTGTTAAATCCCGAAAGATTTAAATCCTTTAGAGACTTTCCTCTTATCGCACCGCGGCAAAGGTGCTAAAAGAAAACAGAACCTCCCAAGTTCAACACTTAATTAGGAAAAATTGCAGCGTCTTGAAATTGCATTTGCTGGCAGATTGCAGTTTAAAGTTCGTATAAATTATTGTTAAGTGTGCTTTCTTTTATGTGTTCCAATCAGTATCCAGATTTGTCTAACGAAATACTTTTTTGGCTCTCTTAGCGACAGAGCAAAGTTTTAATCAGAAAGCAGCAGATTTTTTTTGAAGAATTAAAACCATTATTTAGACTTTTAAACCCATGTGTAATAATTGAGGTGTATATTAAAATAAAGTATTTAAGAAGATATAATGAATTAAAACAAAAATTTTATATTAAATGACAAATTCATAATCAAATGTTCAGTGATTGTCACACAAAATTCTAATGCAATAGAATTATTGATGAAAGGGACATAAATATATGTAAATAAACATATATAAACGATAATAAATTCATACATTGAAATATTTAAGGTTTTTACTGTTCTCCATTGAATTAATCAGCTAAACACTGGTCATAGCCATATTTATTAGAGAGAGTGGGCTGGATCTTAAGCAAATGCAATGTATGTATCAAATAGAACACACTAAAATTGAGTAATATCCAAAACTAATTATTTCATATATTTCTTTTAACAAATTTATTCAAAAAAATAAATAAATAATAATTTTATTTAAAAAATAATAATAAAAATTAAAAAACATATTTTCCAAATAGACATTGTTCTGATTCGTATTATAAGTCTCAAGCAGTTTTGAAAAAGAGACTTTGAAAATTAGGTTTGTTTGTGGTAAGCTTTACGAATGGTGTCCATTTTAGCAGTTAGCAGCCAAAAGTGTGATTGATAACGTAAGAACGTAGTTCACACCAGCTTAGTTAAACTATTAGCAATCAAATTAATAGTTTATTCGAATATATTTGACACATACATTATATTTGCTCCCTATCATAAATGGAGCTATAGACAATTTTTAGTTGATTAATTCAATCAAGAACCCGAAAATTTTAGCTATTTCACTGTATGAATTAGTGAACTTTATATATGTTTATGTACTTATCTTTATTTACATATGTTTATGTCTTTTTTTTATCAATAATTCTATTGCATTAGAATTTTGTGTGAAAAATCCTGAAAATGTTTTATGACAAACAGAAAATTTCATTATGCCTTTGTGATTTAATCTAAAATTTTGTTTTAAATCATTATGCCTTCTTAATTACTTTTATTCAAGATTTAAAGGTACTTGAACTATCCCACATGGGTTTAAATTTAACTATTGGTTTTATTCTTCAAAAAAAAATCTCCTGAAAAGAATTTCGTTCGACAAATATCTTATCTGGATACTGATTGGAGCACATTAAAGAAAGAACTTAATTTACTATGATTTAATTTACATTTTTTGTTTTAAATCATTATATCTTCTAAAATGTATTTTAATATAAACATCAATTATTTAACATGGTCTTAAAAGTCTGAATAATGGTTTTAATTCTTAAAAAAATTGCTGCTTTCTGATTAAAACTTTTGCTCTGTAGCTAAAAGAGCCAAAAAAAGAATTTCGTTAAACAAATATCTTATCTGGATACTGATTGGACAACATAAAAGAAAGCACTTACTTACAACAATTTATAGGAACTTTAAACTGCAATCTGCCAGCAAATGCAATTTCAAGACGTTGAATTTTCCTAATTAAGTGTTGAACTTGGGAGGTTCTGCTCTTTTTAGCACCTTTTGCAGAGGTGCGATAAGAGGAGAGTCTTTTTCTAAAGGATTTAAATCTTTTTCAGGATTTAACAGCAGCATTGAAACTTTTAGGTTCCCTAAGATTAAAGCCCGTGTTTTCTTTCGCAGAAACGTAGAGCAAATCGTCATTAAAATGCAATTTTACAGATTCAGAGCTGTTATTAACAGAGTATTGGGTTTGACTCTTATTTAAAGTCTTTTAGTGCTTTAATTCAGTTATCAATTCTTTTGAATTTCAATAAAATTTAAACCTTTTAATGATGAAGGAATTAAATTCAATTTAAAAAAGGTATTTAATCTGCGCGTTTATTTAAATACACTTATTGAATTCTCAAAACATCTCAATGTATAAAATATATGGATAAATATGTATAATGCTATCTATGTTTAGTATTTATTGCAGTCATTTAAATAATTTGGTATGTATTCAAATTTTATGTAATATAAACAGCTACATAAACAATAGTAAACAGAATAGGGCATTTTGCTTTGTAATTGTTAAGTTAAATGTCAAAGCAATAAAAGGCCACCAACCCGGAAATCTGTAAAAATTAAATGCTTGTCTAAATAAATAAATAAAAATTAATACAAATTGGACATTTTATAATAAAATATGCACAGGTAGGCATCTATGAAAGCATCAATAATTCATGCTTTCATTCTTTCATCTTAATATTGTTTTATAGAAAATTTGTAGAAAATCAATAAAAGTTGGGAAGTATGAAAAAGCATCAATATTAATTAACGCTTTCATTCTTTCATTATTTCATTTCATTATTAATCCTTCATTATTTCATTTTATTATTATTATTGGCATCATTGCAGTAGTTTACCTAATTTGGTATGGATTCAAAGTGTATGTAATAAAAAAGAGCTTTATAAGCACTATTTAACTGAACATGACATTTTTTTTTTTTTTTTATAATTGTAAATATCTCTTAAAAAAAATCTATAAAAATCTCTTAAAATCTATAAAAATGAATTGTTTGTTTAAGTAAATAAATAAAAACTATTATAAATTGGACATTTCACGTAATACCTGTAAAGGTATCATCATCGGTGGAACAATCCCATGATGGGCCAAGACCGTCTGCCTACCGACATATTTCGAGACAGGAGATGTTTCCTTTTTACGGAGTAAGGTTGTCGACCCGTCGCTCAACAGTCATATTAGTCCGGGACCTACGTTGTAGATAGTAGATTCCGAACCACAATAGACACCCATGGCACCGCCGGAACTTGAATCATAAATCTGTGGCATCGAGAACCAGCCACTCAACCATCAGGCCGTTAATAAAAAGTCTGTTGTAATGGAGCACCCTTAGGTAGTTTTCTGACTTTGCACGTGACACTGACTTTTACGAGGTAGGGTTGTCAGCCTGATGCCAAACAGTGATATTAGATCTCGACCTGCAGTTTAAAGTAGATTCTGAACCACTACAAACAATTATGGCCCCCGCCCAGACTCGAATCGAAACTGTGCCACCGAGCGCCGACTATCAGTCCCTTTTGGCAAGTATGAAAGCATCAATAACAATTGTTTACCAAAGATTTAAAAATGTAGTACATAAAAGGATAAACAAAAATTGAAACATTATGTAAACCTATTCGGACCTAATAGCAAATTGTACACTCTGTAGAGCAATACAAAAATATTCAAATTTTCTAATATATTAATATAGTCTCAATCTAAACAAATGAATTTCGTGGATGGCTATTCCAGACATATGAGTGTTAATAATAGAACTGTCAGACGCAGTTTAAAATTTTCTCGCATGAGACCAAAATATGTGTAGCAGTTATTGATAATCCCATACAAATAGTCTGAGACTGTTTCTCCTATACTATGAAAGGCGAATTTCCTAACCAGTGATGGATGTAGGTTCGATGGCGCCCTAGGCCCAAGTTAATTTGACGCCCTTATATAATAATAATAATAATGCAAATAAAAATAATGGATTCGAATTAAATTTAGATATGCGAGATTAAAAAAATAATAAAAGTTCTTGAGTAACGGGACAAAGGTATAATTAAATATGGTGAATTAATATTTTGTGTTATAATGATGAGCAAACAAACGCTACATTTAGATTTTTTAAGAAAGATTTATGAAAAATCTAACGTCAATAGATAAATACTATACTTAACAAAAATTTTTTTTAGTACCTATTTGTTAGATATTTTAAGTTTTACTACTTACACGATTAATTATTTTAAAAATAATTCTAACCTTTAAATATTGACATGTTGAGGTTGTCAAAGCAAGAAAAGAAGCATTAAAATTCGGTTCTTACCGTTACTAAACAAGTAATTTAAAAAAAATAAATAAATAAAAATAAAGTCAATTCCTACTTTTCTTTCATTATATTGCAGAAAGTCCTTCATAAATAATTTTCATTCATTCTTTTTATGTTTATCTGGAACCATCTATTAGTAGATATATGCAACTTAAATCTAAAAAAAAACTAAAATTAATTAATTAAGCTTAATTAATGAATAAATATTTTTAAAAACTGTATTAACATCAAGTGTCACCCACTACAAGTTCAAAAAAAAATGTAATTGAACTTGAGTGGATGAATAAAAAGTATTTTATGAAAGATTGAAAATTTGAACAAGATATATATAGGGAGAGTGTGAGCTAATAGAAGGAATTGAAAAAAATTGATTTCAAATTTTTGCGCCTCGAAAATTGTGGCACCCCTAAAAATTTGCCGACCTCACGGACTTAAGCCTAAATCCGTCACTGTTCCTGACATAGTAAAAGAAATATTTTTATATCATTATTTAAATATAAATAGAAATAAAATATTACACCAATCTAACAATCAACGAATATCACTAATCTACCAATCATTAAAAAAAAGCCACAGAAAAGCATCTTAAATGCGGAACGTGCCAATCAGCGGGACGTGCATCGGCAGATAATTAATTCTTATTAAATTGCACCCTTGAGAACTGTTTTTCAGAAAAGTCTTGCGTTTACTGAGGGTAATTAGATAAAACTTCCAGTGTTCTAAGAAATTCACTTGATTAATTCCGCGACCAGCTTCCTTTTTTTTTTAATTCTAATTAATTAAAGGTAGTCATGGTGAAACACTTATCAGCAAAAATTCAAACTATTTGTTTTACGGCTCGCAAAAGTCGCACTGGTACTAAATCCAGTTTGAATTTAAAATGAAAAAGTTTTAAAGAATGTGTTCGAACTAAAGTTGAAGATGTCCAATCAATTAAAAGCAATCAAATTGAAGCATCTAATTGATGGTTTACTTAGATGAGTAAAACGAAAGAAAAAAATTGTTAATATTTTCATGACAATACAAAGACCATTATTCACAATTATGTGACTTATAAAAATGTTTAAATTCAAACTTGAATTATTGTTGAAGTTGTCCACTGTTGTTAGAGAATTTTTAGCTTTCTTTTGCAAAATTTTTGCGTGATGATTAAGAAGAATGGAATTATCAAGCTCATTATTTTTTTTACTTTGAACTACTTTGTTAGAAAAATGGTATTTGTTTCTTTTTTCGTTAATATTTAATTAAAATTTTCAAATGCCCTTGATAGAAATAATTTAATAACATCGACGTACAATAATTTAGTAATAACATACAATTTACAATTATTATTTCTGAAAAATTTTAGCCAAATCGCAAAATAGGGGCCGTTGGGATTTGGTGACTTTTTATAGCGCGAACTAAGTGATAAGTTGCCAAATGTGGTAAATCAGTTTTTTTATTGATTACATTTCACTTCTCTTAGAGTTGCAACCCATTACTTGGTGAACTTTGGCGAAAAGAGTTTTTGACGCCAAATTCCAAAGGCCCTATTCCTCGATTTAATCGAAATGTTTCCTTAAAATTATAATACCGATGAAAGTTCGTTTCTGAAAAAAAAAACTTTCACAATATATATTAAATAAGTATTCAATAAATAATACAAAAATTGCTTATTAATATTGTGTTCTATATCAACAATACCACACGTTTTTCTAGTTACTAAAGTTTGTTTTATATAATCACGCTACCATTTTAATAATACTAATTTAATGATATTATGCCTAAAAGTTGTTAAAACAACCTGACTGCCTTAAATATAGTTGATTTTTGTATAAACTCAAGAATACTGTACCCCTGAGGAAGTCACCAACGCTCCGCCAATTTCTTTATGGTTGCAATGCTGTAATTAGAGGGATTCTTAATTTCATCTTAATAATATAATACTATTTTATTGCTATTTATTTCGCTTAGTGAAACAATTTGGCAATAAAGCAATTTTACCATAAAGGCAATTTAAAGAATAAAATTTGATAACAGCTGCATGGCTACTAATGTTAGCGTGATAGAGATTTCTGACGATGAATTTCGGCGAAATAGCAACAACACCGAATTTCGGCAACCATTTTGTTGGTTTACTTGGCGAATTGACATCGTAATGATGGATTTCGGCGTAATATCGTTTTACCTCAAAAATTAACTGCGGCGTTCTTTATTATTTGTACATGATGACTTGACATCCTAGCGATGTATTTGGCACAAAGGGTACATGTTTCTAGATTTTTACGGAATTTTTACCAAAATAAAATGTTTTTTAGATAAGTCAACCGTTTTAAAATCAATATCTATACACACAGATAAAAAAAAATCAGTTGATTTAATTTGATTGTTATGCCATTCAACATCGTCAAAGCATTTCTTATATATATATATAAAATACACACACACACACATACACATATTATATATATATATATATATATATATATATATATATATATATATATATATATATATATATATATATAAATGATTCAACGGTACTATTAAAGATTATATTTAATTAACATCAGCATAGCTGCATTTATCAGTTTATGATGGAGGCAATTAGTTTTTATACACAAAAAGCAATAAATACATATAATAATACAATTTATTGCCATAATAATAAAATAAAAAAAGTATATACTGCGATCATAAAAATAAATTATAGTTGTAATGATCACAATACTGAATTCTTTTTGTATTATGCTGTCAACCAAATGTCTGTTTTGAATATATATTCTATGTTAAGGACGAAAATCATTCATCGCATAACTCAACAAAACTTTGTTAGAAAAGACCATGTTTATCCAAAAAATAAATGCTTATCTCAGATAAATATGCTTCTTTTTGGCTAGGAGATTAATGACTGTCCTTACACGAATGTCGTTGGGCAGCTAAAATTACAGGAATCAAGACATCGTTCTATTCGCACAGCTGTCTTATTCTTCGGACATGGTCGCACAACTGCCTCTTTGCTCATTTGAAAACATTTTTTGTGAAACATAAAACACAGGGAAAGGAGAATGAAAATAACCTTCAAAAGTATGACGAAGACTTGTAAAGTTTCTGTTTGTTTTGAAAGTTTCATTGTTCGCAGCAATGATGATTCTTCTCTAAGCGAAAAAAAAAGTTGATTGCTGTTGTAGAAACATATTTTGGCCAACAGAGCGTTTTTTTATTTGGGCATTGTCCTAAACTATTTTTTTTTTTTTTTGTATGTTTTAAAATGTTTTCTTTAATGCTTACTTTATGCAGATAACTACAAATTCTACGATTAAATTTAAGACGCCTTTGTTTCCTTCAGTGAAGAAAACAAAATGTATGTAGTTTATTATCTCACTGTAGAATATATTTGAAATTAGTTTTAAATAAATAATGACATTTTTTCATTGAAAATCATTTACTTTAAAACAGAATATGGGCCAAATCGCAAAAAAGGGTCGTTGTGATTTGGCGTTTTTGTGCCGCCAACTGACCGATAAGTCGCCAACCGTTGCCTGGATTTCTGAAACTTTTTGCAATTCACTTCAAATCGCAGCCCTTTTTTGGTGCACTTTGACAAAAAGAAATTTTGACGCCAAATGCTAGTGGCCCCTATTCTGCGATTTTTCCAGAATGTGTATTATAGAAATAAAACAATTGGTTTCAAGTATAGCAAATAAACAGAATATAATTCAATCATCAGGCTACTATTAATATATTGTTCAGTTCAAATTTGCTGAATCTTTTATCTGCATCCATTTTTATTTTTTTTTTTTTTTTTTTTTTTATTATATATTAAATTAAGTCAATCAAAATAAAGAATTAATAAAAAAATTTATAATCAAAGATAAAAATAAATATGCTTTACTATTCTTTTCTTATATAAATTATTTTAAGTATCGTCATTATACAATAGTTGGAAGTAGATTTTACTTTAACAACATATAAAAATTTCCACCAACAACATTAATTATTCCTCCGGTCACATTAATTCTGTTTCATTTATAGTTAAGCATGCCGTGGTAAAAACAAAGCATTTTGCAGCGAAGCATTGATTAGATAGTTAACGGTAACGTTCTATGGTACGGTCTATTCTAACGGTAACGTTCGACTTAGAAAAACTGAAAATCGACCAAGTTCCATAAATAGCGTTTATTGTAATCAAACTGTAATTTGTGGTAATATCTCTAATAACACATATATTTCCAAATTTACATCGCTACGTCGCATGCAAACAAATAAAGTATATTACTGTAATAGTTTCATTAGGGTGAAACAATGTTTGGTAAATTAGAAATTGTATCCTATATCATTAAATACAAAATATAAAAACAAGTTTAAATTGCTGTAAATAAATCAATTACAATTCATTATGGTACAGATAATTTTAATTTACAAAATTTTAAGATTTTTATTTAAATCATTTGTAATTTCCATCAATTATAAAAATCAACAAAAGTTATTTTTCAAACTACATCAAATTTACAGCATATTTTACCTTAAGCAATTTGGTTATATTATCTCATAAAAATCATCAGTTTTTAAAAAAGTTCATCACAAACAGTGTTGTGTCTTGTTAACAGTATATTGAATTTATGAATTTATCACAAATGCAATTTAATAAAATTTTTATGTGATTATTTTAGGTAATTTTTAATAAGACTGGTGCTTGCAGGCATATGAGCTAAATATTTTTTTTTTCTTTTCAATAAATTTATATTCGTTTTAAAATATAAATTGTTAATGAATTAAAAATAACAAAATTAAAATATCTTGTAAAAATTGATAAGTAATATCTTAATAACATGAAAATAATTATCCTTTTTTCACAAAATTGTAAATTTTTTAGATAATTATTTGCTATTCACATAATATATATCGTTGAAAATATTATATGGCCTTTTAAACAAAGAAAAAAAAAAAAAGTCTTTTAAAATAAGAAACATTTTTTTCAATAAAATTTCCTTTTTTTTTATTGGCAATCGGGTAATTCATCTCATTTTCTTAACAATCATCTTACTAATAAAATTTTCATAATCGAAAGAAAAATTAATTCTATTATATATATAAAAAATTATAATAAAACTTTTTTTTGAAATATTCTCAAATTTCTAGAAACATAAGAATGGTTAGAATCGAGTAAAAATATTCATAAAAAACAAAAAGTTATATTGGCATCAACGGAAATCATTTTTTAACACATATACATTAAAAAATAATTGGATTTAAAAAATTATAGCATTTATAATATTTTTCACTATATTAAAATGAATGATTTGATTACTGAGGTATCTATAAACAAAAAAATAACAGAATTAAGATAATAATAACAGTCTAAAAATATTATAATAATAATAAGAATTAAGAATAAAATAGTCTAAACATATTTATAATAACAATAAGAAGAATAGAATATGAATTATATAAATAATTTTAGGAATATGAATTAATATAAAGAAACTTTTATGTATATGTTTGTTCAGCTTCTGTACTTCCAAAAGTGAATTATGCAAAATTTTTTCGCCTCTATCTTGCGTCCATTCATTTCACCCACGTCCTTCTAAAAACTGTATAGGGATATTTAACTCAGCTCTAGGCTCAGTGATATGGTGTGGTGTGGTGTGGATATTTAAATGCTCTTTATTTATAAAATAATTTTAATATTCAGAAATCACTTCCAACAGTTTTTAATTGTAATGACAAGAAAATCCTGACTTTCAAAATGTTTCAGTAAAATCATTTTGAATAATTTTACGCCTAGTAAAGAATTTAAAAATTTATTTTAAGAACTGTTTCAGATTCCAAATTTTAATACAATAATTAAATACTGTTATACCTAAAAAGTTTCAGATTCTAAATTTTATTGTAATAATTAAATACTGTAATACCTAAAATGTTTCTGATTCCAAATTTTAATGCAATAATTAAATACTGTAATAGTTAAAATGTTTCATATTCTAAATTTTAATGCAATAATTAAATACTGTAATATTTAAAATGTTTCAGATTCTAAATTTTAATGCAATAATTAAATACTGTAATATTTAAAATGTTTCAGATTCTAAATTATAATGCAATAATTAAATACTGTCATATTTAAAATGTTTCAGATTCTAAATTTTTAATGCAATAATTAAATACTGTAATATTTAAAATATTTCAGGTTCTAAATTTCAATGCAATAATTAAATACTGTAATATTTAAAATGTTTCAGATTCTAAATTTCAATGCAATAATTAAATATTGTAATATTTAAAATATTTCAGATTCAAATTTTAATGCAATAATTCAATACTGTAATATTTAAAATGTTTCAGATTCTAAATTTTAATGCAATAATTAAATACTGCATTTGTTCGAATACTTATTAAAAACAATACTCTGATTCCAATAAACCAGACAACATTTTTCCACTACTTGAAGAAATCTTGGAAATTTTTCCTTTCCATCAAAGATTCGCAATTTCTCTTCATTTCTCGGAAGAATTCAGGTCATAGAAGGAAAAAAAAAGCACATAACGATTGTCAAATCACTGAAAGAATTCGAACGCATCATACCCATGACGGTAGGAAATCGGTCGTTACGTATAAAAATGGCGTTCGCATTCCAATATGCCACGACTCATCTCCTTCGAAAACTTGGTGGAACTTCATTAATAAAAAACTCCATCGATATAAAAATACTCATTTAGAGCACTTGGATCTGTCGAAAAGATTCTTTTATTTTCCCTTCATATATTTCTGGGGGAAAAAAATCTTGCAGGCGATAAAACTTATCCGCAATCAAACATAGCTTTTGGAACGCCATTTTATGATGATGAAAAACTGCGAGGCCCAAGCAATACAAAAAATAAAAATATTAATCATTATCGTTAAAATATATGAAAAATAATAAATCGTTTGGGCTTTTACATCTTTTTTAGAATTTTAGATTTTTATTTTTTTTTTAGAAGATGATTCGAAAAACGCAGCAATCATTTTTATGTACCTCGGTAACTGCAGTTTTTTTTAATGTCTTCATTTGATGTCCATTTTATGTATATTTAATGTTTTTTGCGAACAGTTTAAATTTTAAAATGGCGTTTTCCAAACATGCCACATCAAAACACCTCGAAGATTGGTTCGTCTGATAAATCAATAAATTTTGTTTCAGTAATTACTTTTCTGAATAAAATATAGATAATATAAAAAACTGATGTTGCTCAAATTACAAAAGGAATCGCATTACATAAAATAAAGTAATAATAATATGCATAATTTATTAACTAAAAATTATTAGTTTCTGATTATAATATAAATACATTTTCTAAAGTTTATACTTCATTTTTCAATTTTAAAGACCATTTTGGTCATTGTATTTCATTAACAATGATCATTTATCTTTGTTTATATCGTTTAAAGTTTAATGACACTTAAATAAAAAAAAAAAACATTTATAATTTTTCAAAGAGATATGCTTATATAAATTCACATATATATATATAATGAAAACGCATGTGTATTATTTGAAATTGGCTAAACTACAGTATATTTACTCCACTTTAAACTACAGTATATTTATTACAGTATATTGTGATACACTGCTTTAATTCTTAACTATTATTTCAAGACATCTGATAGATATTATCGTTCAGACATCACCCACATAGGAAAAAAAAAAAAAGTTATCATAGCGTTCATAGAAATTGAATAAAAATTTCGTTCAAAGTATTTTAATGGATACTCTCAAGAATCATATGAAAAACTACTATTACTGTTACAGTAAAAAAAAATTAAATGACAACACCAACTTTTTATTGGAATTTGATCTCCGTAACGTAAAACCATAAATTGGGTTGGAACGGTATCAGTATAGCATGGAAATCGCCAGGCACTAGAGAGATAAGAAGAAAAGTAAAAAAACAACCAACAAAGACAAAGAAGCAACAGAAAGCAAAACATTTTTATTGTATTTCACACAATATCTGATGGTGGATAGCACTAAAGGGATCTGTTAAACCTGCATCTGATGGTATCTTTCAAATCAAATGCAGTTCGCGGATTAAATGGTAATTTACTCGGATTACAATTTAGTAATTACTTTGGAAATCAGAGAGGGAAATCCATTGTGAGATAAAGGGATCTTGGAGGCCATGGAGGTCGTGAAATGAAAGGAGACAACTCTGTCACCAAAGTGCTGTGTCAGAAACGTTTGACAGAAGTTGACACATGTGGGGGTCATCACCATCTTACATCAACACGGCATCAGATAGAGGATTTAGCTGTCGCAAATCAAGAATTATGTGATTATTCACTATTTCTAGATAGCGAGCATTCTTTAACGGGCACGTTTCTTCACCTACATCAGTAATCTCTTAATTATCTTATTAAGAATTCGCCTAAACTAGAAAATTTCTTACCCTTCAAATCCAATGAATTGCTCAGAAATGATCCAAAGTTCGGATTTGTTGCCAGTCAATCATATATTTCCACGATACTTTTCAGATCTTTATTTTAACAAATATATGACGATTAATACTAAGACAGATACAAAAGACATGTTTACTACGAGAAACTCATACAAGGAAGTGACAGAGAAAATTCAGAGTCTGAGAAGTACAAAAAAAAAAAGGTCTAAAGTGTTCGATTATATTTTAAGTGTTCTGTATATAAATGAAAGATTTCCAATACTTTTAAAAATACTAAGGGTCGAGGATGAAGATATTGTTATATCGCACCTCGCAATCATTTTTTTTTTTTCCTGTAACAGAAGTGCGATCACGTATGGGGATTGTCCAGTTCTTAGAATTAACGATAGCAATAAGTCATATTCACCCACAGAATACGTTGGACAGCTGTTATCACCATTATATCAGATGAAGAATTCATTCGCGAAATCTAAACACAGTTGTTTGTCACTCGATTGCAATATCTGAACACGCTAGAACCGATACGGAAATATGTGGAGAACGGAGAGCAGAATCTACTAGCAATCCATGTATTTCAGCAACTGCAGAACGAGTGAAGTATCGCGTGCACTTGCAACATGAACTTCGTTTATCGTCTTATGAACTTCTGCAATAACCTCGAAAGGAACGGAAGGTCTTCCAAACCAAAATTGTTCCCATATGTAATCCATTTCTTCAAATTTGCATATCATGTCCGTATAGCTTTTGCAGTACACAATCATCAACGTAGCCCATGATTTCTGCGGTAGACAAGCCTCTGCAGCATTTTGTCCGTTGAAAGACTAAATCTTTTATAATCCTCCATGTTGTTTCCCTGTAAGCGGCATGTTGTTCAAGAAAGTTAGATACACGGTACGCATTTCACAGTGCTATTTCTTTCGATAAGTGCAATGACGTCAGCCATGATGGCGTCTCACGCCAAACCAGAAAATCTGCTTACTTTGGTCTCTTCTGTTTTCGAGGAAGATTCAGTAGGTTGGGATCAGAGCTGATGGTTCAGTGTGAAATGTGACGTCATTAGAAAAGAAAGTCTCAAACTGGTGAGCGACATAGATGTTTAAACTTTTCTTCTTCAGCTCAGCGGTTTTCGCACTACATGTATCATTCGAATGCTGTTTATGGCTTTTCATTAAGGAGATCGCATTCCAATAAAAGAGTAGGTATTGCCATTAGAAATTTTGTTACTGTAACTGTAACTTTTTAGAATTTAATTATTGTTTTCCATATAATCCTTGAGCGCATATCTCAAAATACCTTATACCAAAAATTTTATTCAATTTCTGTAAACAGTATGATAGCTAGAAACTCATTATCGGGATAGGTGCTTTTCTTATAATAACTCTCTATATATAGTAATGCATGTGGTTTGCATCAATTTCTGGCAAAAAATTCGGGTGCTTCTTTTTTTGTTGTTGTAGGATAATTGTAAGATAAAACAGTTTCAACGTTTAAATATAAAGCATAAATCGGTGGATATCTGATATTAATATTTATGCGGGAAGCCAATGTTTTAATCGTAATTCAAGACCAACGCGAAAAAGTTTTCTTTTAAGCATATGGTTCAATATGAAATTTATTGTTAATTTTGAGTTGTTAGGTTACAATCAAACAATAAATTCTGAAGTTTATTGTCACCAGCTAAGAAGTATAAAAGTATATAGGTATGAAAAAAAGAAATTTGATTGGGAAATATAAACTTCATACTCAAATTTTCTTGCTCGTATGAATAACCATAATTTAAAAAAATTTAGAAAGAATTTTACAGGGTTTAGGTTGAGAGGGCTGAAATGCGGCTAGATTCGTCTTGGAAGGAAATTCAAAATAACTTTATAAAAAAAAAAAAGCATTAAAAAGGCCGAATCGAAAATGAAAAAATGTCATCAAAAAGATTAGCGACCATGTTGAAAATTAAATGAAATGTATATTTGGATATTTTTTTCTGTTTTATTTCAATCGGAAAAAAGAACAAAAACCAGATAATTACATTGCAAGTAATTTTTTTTTTAATTCACATTAGTTTAATTGCAACAAAATAAATTATTAAAGAGTAAATTAGAAAATTCTTCAACAACAAAAGCAAAAGAATTTATGTCATGTAAGAACTGTAACATAATAATAATTGTTTTGTAAATATTGTGTAGGTCCTTCTACCGAA
Source organism: Caerostris extrusa (assembly GCA_021605095.1). Taxonomy (NCBI): domain Eukaryota; kingdom Metazoa; phylum Arthropoda; class Arachnida; order Araneae; family Araneidae; genus Caerostris; species Caerostris extrusa. The sequence continues at coordinate 79,978 of BPLR01001044.1, read as the reverse complement.
ATGTGAACTCAAAACCCTCCAATATGCCATGAAAGAAATTATTCAAGATGAACTTGTAAAATGTAACAATTTTACGAATATTAAATAAACGTGTAAATTTTGTCAATCATGCATTTTTCAATAAATGCTATAGGTTGATATGTGAACAATCTGATAAGTGACATGTTATAAATAATTTCTTTCGAGAAGTTTTTTTGTATTTTTGTCTCTATATTTGTCTTTATATTGAAATTGATATTTATATAATGGGAATGAAAAGTAATCAAACAAATGTTAGTTTCTTTTTTGTTTACTATATAAAGTTCAAGTTTCTCTATCTTTAACAGTTCAATTTTATTGCTACTGAAATATCACAAAAATATTTTCTATTGATTAAAATATTTAAAAATTTAATAAAAAGAAAGTTTCCAAATTTTTGCTTTAAAGCTTTTTACATTATCACAATGGATACGATAATGCAAGGGAAAAAAAAAGCTCTCGATTTTCATTTACATACATCGTCAATTGAAAGCCATTAGCAGAGATTAGCCAACTCAAAACGAAAGAAGACGTAAGTGCCCTTTAGCATATGTAAACAAGAGATTTTGCTAAAGAAAGATTGTTGAGTGCATTGTGATAAAAAAGAAGCTTTGAGTTCTGACTGAAAGTGCATTAAGAATGGCTCTTATTTTCATGGATTCCTCAAACAAAAAGTAACAGAACTATTTACATAATTCTTAAGGATAAAAATAAAAGATATTTAAATATTATGCTGATAAACTTTCTAAGCAGAGATTAGATGTATTTTGGAAGTCAGTGTTTGATGACAAGTGAAATTTTTACTTTGTTAAGAATTTTAAAATTAAAAAACAATGACTTAATTTACTTAAATTTTCAATCATAATTTTGTAGGCTATACGATAATATAAAACACAAAAAAATATTTATCTACTTATTCTTGTTGTATTCTAATGCCAGGCTTGAAATGATTCGTTTGGGATGACAAATATATAGCAAATTTTACATTACTTGTTGTATATATACCAAGGAGAATTTAGAACGAATTGATTACCAAACTTTAGAACCAACAATTAGAGCGAATTAGAGAAATCTATCACAATTCAAATTGAATATTTTTAAGGAAAGGCATTTTGTTTTTACTACACAATCCTCCTTTCAAATGTAATATAACTTTTCAAGAATATATTTATTAGGCTCATACTCATTATACATACGTGAGTGTCTCTCAAGTAGGCATTAGCAACCTTCTCTAGTAGGGGCAAATTATCATTCTGTCTTCTAGTCAAGGGTGGGACGAAATTCTATACACATATAATATCATAAATTATACATTAGTTTGTATATATATACCAAGCATAATTTAGAACTAATTAATTACCAAACTAGAACTAGAATTACCAAACGGACGACAATTATAACTAATTAAAATAAGATTGTACAACTTAGAACGAATTAAAACAACCTAACACAACTCAGAACAAATGCTTTTAGGGCACGCATTTCAATTTTTTGTACAATCCCCCTTTCATATACAATATGACCTTTCGAGAATATATTTATTGTGCTCATGCCGTCATATATACGTATGTTACTTATCCTAGGCCGTCATATATGGCATTAACAACCTTCTCTAGAAGAGGGCAAATTACCATTCTGTTTTTTAGTCAACGGTAGGACAAAATTGATGAATACAATATATTTGTATTAAAAGAATTAAAACAAGCTGATACTTCTTATTCATTTATTTATTTATACCTTGATAATTATATATAATTTATTTATATATACTTTGATATGACTTTGAAAATATATAGAAGGACATAATAATTTGATACGATGATCGGACTTTAATTACGAGACTATCAATATTGACATTGGTATAATTTAATCATAATCGCATAGAATTTTTCAGTGGTTATCCTAGATTTATTTATTTTAATTTAATTTATTGTATCTTATGCAAAAAAAAAAAAAAAAATGTTCAAACACACATGCGCTGCCAAAAATAAATTATTTCTATGATGATTCCACCATGATTACAATTAACTTCACTTAAATGAACGGATCAAAGCCAGATCCAAAGAAGTACAGAGCCGGAGTTTAGCCTTATGTGGTCTAAAGTAAGAATCATATTTTATTACGAACGAGTTCTCTTCTTTTCGATTCATATCAGTGATACATTTCAACCATGCTAAAGGTCGAAATCGCAGTAACAATTGGCCAGCAGGTCATCCATCTATGTTATACAATAAAGTCAAATTTTGTAAAGCAACAGAGTTAAAACACATTACAAAAACGACAACGACTATTGAATTTCGATAAAAGCAATAAAGTTAATTTAAGAGTAAATAATGATGGCTGCCATTCTAAATGTGCTGCACAAGAATGACAGCATGTTTATTAAAAATTAGTAAAAATAACTTAGTGCCGTATGAATATAAATGGCACGAGTCATAAATAATCTTGAAATATGAAATTTAAACAGGAATTATTACTTCCGTGTTTGCCGGTTGCGTGAGTTTGGTTCAACGGGGAAAAAATGTAAAAATTGTCAGAAGGTGTTATGTTCTTTTGTATTAAAGTGTTGTGTTTTACAATCCATTACAAATCTATGAGTTTTATTTGGAGACCATATTATTTTACAGTAATGACAGAAATAAAAATAAGAATATTGGTGTTTAAACAAGAAAATATTATTTTTCTTAAAATAAATGCTTCAACTTTAAGCAAATACCTCTATTCTTTACAAAGTTGATTCAATTTCTTTAAGCACGATACAATTAAAAAAAAAAAAAAAAGAATTTTCTTTAAAAATTAATCTTTATAAAGATCATTTATCTAGAACCAGTATTTGATTAAAATTAAAGTTTATTGCACTCAAATTCGTAATTACTTACATTTAATTTTTTTTTTTTTGATAATTATACATAATTTCTACATAATGTTTTCCTAATTCATAGAATCCATCATTCTACATAATTAGTTATGCGTAAAAAAGTCAGAAGATCATACATTTACTCCTGATTTTAAAATAATTATTTGAAAACATATTTCAATTTTTAAAACTATCCGAAACCCAGAATAAGTCAAGACGATTACACTAACGAATGATAACGGCTATTTTCATAAAGATTAGTCTACAAAAGATTAGGTTTCTAATTTTAATTTCTTTTTAAAAGCTTTATGTAACTAAAAGGAGCTTTATAAAATACTTTTAAACAACATAAACAAAATTTTACTTTCCTTTTTTTTATATTATGTATAATTATTTATATCAATGTATACAAAAATACTGTTAACTAGTAATTTGAACAATAATTTTTTTTAACTTGTCATTCAAATCACACGTTCTTACATAAAAATATTTTAATAAGTAACTCACCATCAGTATGCACAGTTGACACATATGTCCAGTTGTAGGAACGTACTAAATCAACCATTACTTGAGCTTGGTAAAAGTCCGATGGAACGACTCGCAGAAAATACTTATAGAAACTCTTATCACTCAGATCTCGACTCGTCGCCGAATACCCTATCTGGGGAATGTTAAACAACTGTAGAAGGTTCTGGACTTGGATGGTCACAGTACTGGATCCGGGACCAATGACACCGACCAGGTTCTTCAAAGTCTTTGCAGGTTTAGCGGGGCATTCAGGCACAATTTCTACAGGTGGTGCAGAGGAATTACCATCAGGAATAACATCATCGTTCAACTTAATGGCATCTCTAATGAACTCGATGCTCTGGTCCAAAGCAATCGGCGAATACCAACAAGAATCTCTAATTTCAATGCCCAAGGTCACATTGGGTAGCAAAGTTTCATTTCTGTTGATTTCGTCAATGGTCTGAAATGAAGCCTCAACTCTCTGCAAGCCATATTGTTCCCGAATTTCACCACAAGTTCTAGACTGGGCCTGCTTTTGTCCAGGTTGATGGTGCACCGAGAACAGAGCGCCAATCATTATGTCCCCAGGAATTATGGCAGTTCGTTTTGTCCTCCTTTGTCCACAACATGGATCTGCAATCAAAATTGCTATCGTAACTGCTAAAAGCAGTTTGGTCCAGATTGGACTCTTCACTGGGGCCATAGTCCCCATCTTATGAGTAGCTACATTGCTGGATTGAGTCCTTGGGTGGTTCGAAAGAGGACTCTTGTGCATAGCATTCTTCTTGCTTTTCGTATTCGTGCAATATTTGCTCCAAGTAGAAATATTGAAACGACAGGAATGCAAAGGAAATGAGTTTTAATGCCAGTAATAAAATTATAAGAGGGTGGAAATGAAAGAGGGAATTTTCTTGAGCAGGTGCCCTCTGTAGTTTAGCTGTCATATTTCTTTTTACACTGATAGTAGACCTGCAAGAAACACATTTATTTCAAAATATTTTCTATTAAATACAATATATATATATATATATACATACTATCTTTTTTTAACATCTTAATCATTGTTAGGAAGCAAATAAATCATGTGAATGAAATCAAACTTATAGTAAATGTATCGGTACAAATTATTAACATTTTAAAGTGATAGCAGTGTGGAATAAATGGATTCAAGATTTAAAACCAAGCTACAGACTATAAGGAAGAAATATGATGTCAACACGGGATAATAGGCACTTTATCCTCATATTAGTTACATAACATGAATATTATATAGACAGCCGGATTGTATTGTTAATAGAAGATCTATAATGCACATAGAAGATCCAATAGATAGATCTACAATGCACACACTTTTTGTCAGCACATTTTTGAACGAGTGGCATCTTGTATTTTCTGTGATATTCTTTCCAATTCTGGGTCCCTATAATAATGATTTGCTGGCTGGCCCATTGATTTATCGTGATCATGTCTGGCATAGCTTTTGATTCAGATTTCCGACATATTTTAGTTCAGAAACCCAACAAGTTACGCAAGGCCATTTGAACCCTATGATTAAACTCTTAGCTGTCAATAAATTCAATAAATCCGTCTTTTATACATTTTTAGCCTATACATATAATTACGATTAAAAAAAAACAAGTAATATAAAAAAAAAATTTAAAGTCAATTCCTACTTTTTTTTTTTTCATTATATTGCAGAAAGTCCTTTATAAATAATTTTCATTCTTTTAAGTTTATTTGGCGCCATCTATTGATTGATACATGCAACTTAAATCTAAAAACATTTTAATTAATTAATTAAATTTAATTACTGAATTCATATTTGAAAAAAAAAAAAAAAAAAAAACTGTATCAACATCCAGTGTCATCACTACAAGTTCAAAAAAATTTATTTGAACTTGAGTGGACGTATAAAAAGTATTTTATTAACGATTGAAAATTTGAACAAGATATATATATATATAGGGAGCCTGTGAGCTAATAGAAGGAATTGAAAAATAGGGTTAATTCAAAGACAATTGCACTTCTCACTGTGATATTTTTTTAAATTCTATTAAAATATCAATACACATATTGGTTTTCAGCTATATGTTAGATAGATAATATATTGAGCCTTTTAAATAACTTTAGCTTTTTAATTCATGTTTCTTATCGATTTTTTTAGTTCGTAAACGTAGCATGTTATACAACAAGAAATCTTGGACCCTATGTCTAAACTCTTAACTGTCAATAAATTTAATAAATCCATCATTTATATACAGTTTATACATAATGCTGCGATTTAAAAAAAAATTTTACTAAAAGAATTCACACATCTTTTTTAAATACTGACATAAAATCCTTTTTCTTCTGCATGAAAATTGCCTTTTATAATACGGATAGGAATACTTGGCCCCGCACAAGTCAATCCAGGAATTCCCCTGCGCATTCTGATTAAGCGTGTCACGTTATTAGAGAGCAATTCCTCCCTAAATAGTTCTCAAGACGAGCCGTCGGAATTGCGTCGCCCTCGATTTTAATTAACGATATGGCGGCTGCACCAATCTGCATCTCCAGATCACCGATAAGGCCCCTACACGACGACTATCTTAATAGGATATTATGTCCTTCCACTGACGGAGCTGGGACAGATGGAAAGGATAATCCTCTGCCATGACCTATCAACAAATAAACTTTTTAATCTATTCAATTATCTTACAATCAAACTTTTTTATACGAATTGGGATGTAAAAAATAATTTTTAAGTGACAATGAGACCAATGAAAACTTTTGTACGTGACTATGAGACTAATTATTTTTTACATCCCAATTCCCTCAAAAGTTTGAATGTAATTATAATAGTGATAAAATTTTTAAATTAATTTTTTTTTTTTTTTTTTAAATTTTGTGATTTAATTTTTTTATTATCAAGTTATTTATTTATGACTTTAAATTCTTCCTTAAATTTCCTTCAAGTTCATTTGATAGGCATTTAAGGATTTTTTTTATTTTGCATTGGTCAATGTAAAAATATTTTTTGGCCATTTATGGATTTCTTCAAACTTAAATTTTGCATTGGTCATAGCCATTAAAAATTATTTTTTGGCCATGAATTATGGATTTCTTCACTTAAATTTTGCATTGGTCTCATAGCCATGTAAAATGTTGATTTTTTGGCCATGAATTATGGATTTCTTCCCGACTTAAATTTTGCATTGGTCTCATTGGTTATCTTTCCGACTAAATTTTTGCATTGGTCCATAGCCATGTAAAAAATTATTTTTTAGCCATGAATTATGTTCCAATTCCCACAAATGAAAAAAAGTTTGAATGGAAAGTCATATAAATAACTTGATAATGAAAAATATTAAATATCACAAAAATTAAAAAAAAACGTTTTATTTTTTTTTTTACATCCCAATTCCCACAAGAAAAAAGTTTGGTCACATTATAATATTTTTTTTTTTTTTTTTTAATTTTCACATTTAATATTTTTTATTACATTTTGACTATTATTAGAACAATGAAATATTTGTATCTGGTTATGAGACCAATGTAAAATTTGAGTCAGGCCATGAATTATGGATTTCTTCCTATCAACAAATGAACTTGAAGGAAGGGATTTAAGGAAGTATGGAAAGTCACAAATAAATAACTTGATAATAAAAAATATTAAATGTCACAAAATTTAAAAAAACGCTTTTTATAATCATAAATCCATAATTCAGACCTATCCACAAAATGCACTTGATTTAAAATTAGAAGATAGCCATTATAAGAATGCTTCTTTTGATATTAACAATAAAAAGAAGGTTCTTTAAATAAATTTATTAAAAATTGGTTATAAATAAATAACATAATGAAGAAGTATTAAATGTTACAAAAATTAATAAAAAAAAAATGCTTTTTATAGCTATTATAAAATTTTTAAATGGGAATTGGTATGTAAAAATAATTTTTTTGCGTGACTGAGACTAATGCAATATTTAAATCAGAATGAAGTCAATAATTCATGAAAAATATTCTACAAAATTGCTTTTCGTTTCAATCAGAAAAGTTTTGTTTCTCAAAACGAAAGCTTTCGCGTTCATTCTCAGAATCTCATCTATTGCATTGAATGCAGTTTTATTAAATTAAATAAAATTCAGTCACTACCCTCCTGTTTTACTTCAAAGTACTCAACAAAAAAAATTAACAAATTCTTTCGATTTCTGTGCTTTCACATAAATTAATTTTTAAACTTCATTGCATATAAACGCATTTGAATTTATAAAAAGCTCATTTTTTTAAAAATTAATTTTTATAAAAATAATATTATTTTCTTTTTTTCCCGAATTAAAACAAAAAGTATTAAAATATCTAGAAGATCCAAATATGAAATACACAAAGCTACGAAATAAATTTAATTCCATAAATTCTAAACTTAAAAACTTTATTCGGTTTCAAATTAAAGAACCTCGATTTTAACAAGCTAATTTCATTAATAATCCCGTTCTTTCTTTAAAGAATTATATTAAGAATTGGTTTTCTACTAAGCACCTAGGGCTATATTTGAGACATTGGAAAATGAGTTCACTGTAGAATGTTCGAAGCTAAAATACCACGGGTTTAAAATAATAAAGTAAGAAAATTTCTAAATCTCTTCAATACTTTGGTGAAATACTATATATTCTCGACATCAAATTTTTAATCTTCTCTTTCGAGCAAACTATCATATTTCATTAGTTTAAATCCAAAAGTACTTGAATTAGTAAATTGTTTTCAAAGACTTCTAACTCATATATAATTTTCTTTCGATTAAATATTTGTTAACTATCAATCTTTTATATTTTTATTTATATGAATAGTTTTTGAAATTATATTTCTAATGTTATCTTTAAAGTACATAAAATATAGTGAATTCTTAAATGATATGAATAGTTATAGTTATAAATTTTCAACTTAACATCATAAATTCAATTGCATTGTTTGTAAAGCTCATTTTGGGAGGAATTTATTTAAAAAACCACAAACCAAATTGAATTTCCGTTCCTAAAAATTACAGATAAAACTTATTTAAACACTTAACGTGTTTAAAAGATCAAAACTCTAAATATTTAAGGTTTTCGAATAAATTTAATTCTACAAATTCTAAGCATAAAACGATTCCAAATTAATGAACTCCGAATTTAACGAGCTATTTTCATTAAGAATTTAATTCTTTTAAGGTTGTATATCAGAATTTGGGCTCAAAAGGCGATTTTCATACTTTGAAAAGATAAGTAATACTAGATTGTTAGAAATCAAAACACCGCAGGGATTTAAAATAATATAGTAGGAAAATCTTTTCTAAATTTCGTCCGTAATTTGGAGAAATATTATATTTCGTGGGATTAAAAATCTTAATCTTCACTCGAGAAACACTAATTTCCATTTTGCTTGATAGCTTTATTTATTTAAATAGAAAGGAACTCGAATTAATAAATTGTTTTAAAAATCTTTAGATTCATTTTACACTTTCATTATTAGATGAAATATTTATTAGTCATTCGAATTTTAGATTACATTTCTTTACAGTACACCGTAGTAATAAAGTAGTAAATAAAAAATAGGTTGTGATTTAATTGGATTGTAAAATTTCAGTCAAATGAAATTAATAAACAGTAGAATTTGAAATTTATTCTATATTTATATATAGTATTAAAGAATTTTAAAAGTAATAATGCTGTTAAATATATTTAGTAAATTTTAAAAGTTATCCAAAAATAAAAATGAAAATATATTCTACTGATTTAAATTGTACAATAATAAGATATCAGTCACAGACTTATTTAAAATTTTTATATCACTAAATAATTAATTACTTTAAGTTTTTTTAAAGAATTTATATAGTTTAAATATTTAAAAGATAACTTATTAATAAGTTACCATAAGTTAACGTAAAACATTCAAATTAAATATTTGCATAGCTTATATATATAATCGTACTCTGTTTTGATATTGCAGATAAAATATAATGATTGTAAATAATGAAAAAGGCACGGATTAGCATTACTATAAATAAGCACAACATTAGTTTTAATTCATGTTTAAATTATTATATCTGTTGTTTCTTATCCCACTTGGTGCAATGCTTCTATTTTAGTTTTTTGTTGCGTATATCTGTAAAACAAAATCAATTCTCACAACACATGAAACCAACTGAACAATGTAAATTAAAGATTTATAAAAAGCGCTAATAATTTACTAATAAATGATTATTACATATTTAAAAAATATTTTTTAAGAAGCGGCAAATCTGTGTTGTAGTTAACAAATGTAAGACTAACGATGCAAGACTTAATGTTATATATACTTTTTTCTAGAGTTTAGAGTTTTATAAGTTTGATAATAAAACATTATAAATAGAACTGAGATTTTATTATTGTATAATCTAAATCAGTAAAATAGTTATATTATCAGTTATATATATAGTCATTAAATTATATTTTTATTTTTGGATAATTTTAAAATTTACTAAAGCTATTTAATAGTATTATTACTTTTAAAATTCTTTAATAGTTTATACAAATATAGAATGAATTTCAAGTTCTACTATTTGATAATTTCCTTTCTCTGAAATTTTACAATCCAGATAAAAAATATGATTGCATAAATTTTACTTTTACCAGATTCAAATGATAATAAGTTAGAATTAATTAAGATATATTAGGTTCAAATTTAATATCAAGCTCAAATGCCTTATATGAAATTATTATATAAATTTTGTAAAACATTTAAAAAAAACAAATTTAATATAAAATTCTATATGAAATTCTATGTAAAAATTATTTATAATTTAGCTATTCAAAATACGTTTCCTTTAAAAAGTGAAAGAACATTGTGCTACATAATAACAAAGCAGCAAATAAAGTTATACACCCATCACAAATCAAATGCCAGCCCTCCATGATTTGCATTCTGATGTTCCAGTACCTTCACCCTTCAAATAAGATGAGTCCAAAGAGTATGACACATTTTTATTGCAGATGTAATCATTCACTTTATATTCCTTATTGGACGAAACTAATAAAAGGGAGTCTGCCATATGCAATATGCAAACAAGCGTTTCTCAAAATCGACTCAGCTAATGCCCAAGAAAGATCTCCAATGCATGTTCCTGGTTCATTGTGATGGCTGGCAGGCACTGATACCCCATGAACCAGTTTATACTGGCTGTAAAACTTTCCGAAGCGGACATTTTATCGATGGCAAGCAGTTACTCCATCATTTTTAGTGCAGATCTTATGATGTTTTCTGATGGGTAAAGTGCAGATTCAGCAGTTTCTCTGTAGAAAGGCATAACATATGACCAAACTTTAAAAACAAGGACATAGCAAAAGTCATTTAGAATCCTTCAAACATTTAATATATGTACTGTTTTGGCATTTAAGTACTCCGTCTTGTTGGCATTGCGTTTGAGACTGGTTCAGCTGAATGCAGTGTAATTTCAGACAGAATTTTAATTTTTGTTATAATTTTAATACAAGAAATACATAAATAAATAATTTAAAATAAACTTGCTTATGTTTAAATAAAATATGTCTTAACGTTTTAACCGTTTCATCTTTAGAAACAATTTTACTTGATATTGTTTGATTTTTCTTCCAGTAGACAGACGTCCTTGGCCCAACATGGAGCTGTTGAGCCAATGAAGAAGAAAAAGAAGAATGTTTAATTCAGTTAGATGATATAATTTCCTTTATATCAAAAATGTTTATTGTTAGATATCTTAAGAAATAGATATCTATCTTAAGACGACATATTAAGCATTGATAATATTATAACAAAAATATCCGACATAATTGCCCTTAAAAATATATCATAATATTGTTAAAATATCTTTCTCTGTAGGAGGGTATAATTTTATAATAACATATGACTATATTTTAAAAGAAGGAAATAGCAAAAGTCATATAAACTCCTCCATACATTTAATATATGTACTTCTTTGGCATTTAACTACTCCGTCTTTGTAAAGTGAGAGCGTTTGATACTGGTTCAGCTAAATGCAGTGTTATTTCTGATGAAATTCTAATTTATGCTTTAATTTTAATACAAGAAATTAATAAATAATTTAAGATAAATTTGCTCATGTTTAGGTAAAATATTTCTTTTGTTTATAAATGTTTTAACCGTTTCATTTTTAGAAACAATTTTATTTGAAAATGTTTTAATTTTTGAATATGCAAAATATTTTTTCAACAATACATTATTTTTCCCATTTAAGGTACAGTTTTATATTTACTGAACTATTATATGGAATAAATAATCAGAATTAGTGGTAAAAAACAATTTTTTTTTAAAAAAGAATTAAAGAAAATTATATCAGATCTATCTAAAAAAATATTATTTTATTCGCTTAGCAGGGACATTTTATTCTGTTACCTATGCAACAAAGTTATGAAAAGAAAACTATCTATGCCACAAGACTTATAGATAGTATTCAAGTATACGAGTTGAAGGTAAAATATTAAAAAAATCTTTTTTTTTTGTAAAATTTTGAAAAAAATTTTTTTAAATGATTATCGTAGAATAACAACATTATAAAACTGCATTCAGTGCACTGAAACATGAAAACTATACCGAAAAGAGAGATTTCGAAAAGAATAACTAAAGGAATAAATAGGGAACATATTAATCCAGCATATAATATAAAAATTTGAAAGGTATTCATTTTAGAACTTAAACAGGGAAGAAGAACGAAGTTTATTGTTTGCTTTTGTGTTATCTGCATATTATTTCCTAAAGGCAAAATAAATTTATGCGTGTATGAACAACATGTTGCTCGGTTGCTGAATGCTGAGCGATATGTTATTTCGCTTGAAGAATTAGTTTCTTAATTTTTCCTTTATACATTATTATAATAGAAATACTTTCGTTATAAATATTTTGCTACAGTAATGATAACGTTTAGAAACCGCTCGTTTGAAAATGATTATTTCTAAAATATATACATCATTAGTAGAAGTACTTTACAAAATAAAAAAACATATACAGAATTCTACGAATTGCTTCGGCTTCTCAAGTTTAAAGATATGACCAAAATTTTTTTCTTATCCTATGCCCGTCTCCAACATCTCGGTCATTAGTCGACAAGCAGCCACATACAATAAAGAACGGCAAAAACAACCACTACAGGCATTGGCAGTAACACAAAAAGGAAAACTTAAAAACAATAGGGCACATATTGAGGTGCTCTCCAGTCATGAGCATGCCATATTGGCAGATACCTATAGCAGGCAGTCCTATTCTATGCAGGTGACTCTATAAGTAGTTATGACCCATGGCAAGTCTAAAGCAGGCCACACATACAAAATTATGAAAAATATGAATGGAAATTTTCCATCGCCCATCTGTTTAGTTACTAATTTTTTTTTTTTTAATGTAATTAGTTATGGCCAGTGAAAAGTCTAAAGCAGGCCACGCTGACCGCTCCAGGCAAGGAACTTGGTATTCTTGTTGACTTATTCAAAAGGGAATTCCACTTTTTTCTCAGAAGCCTTCTCTCTATGAAGGTTGAAACGATTGAATTTAATACAGAAAGATATATATCGCCTTATATGTACCAAAGGCAAAGAATGATCAGGTTGTATCCTTTGTGATTCATACTTGGCCAACATATCAGCCTGCTCATTTCCATGTATCCTCAATGGCTTGGAATCTATTGCAGAGCAAGTCATGGAAAAGTACAAAGCCACTAAATGATTTGGCCTAAATTATTTAAAAATAGTAGAACAACGTCGGTTGAGCAACTTTGTTCCTTGATTTAACTGTATTTTGAAAAAGAACCACAACCCTAGAAAAACTTCCTGAAGGTTCGAATGCCGATTAGCCGCTTCAAATCCTGCGGAAGGACTTTCCGATAGCATTTAATGTACTCATAGTGGGTTTTGTCACTGTTTGATAGTGCTTATTAATTTTATCTTTTATTTATTTATAGCATTTACTAAAAGATTTCTTTAAGAATTTGCTGCGAAAAACTGGCTAGATATCAACATTTGATATTTTTATTATTTTAATGTTTGAGCAAGTTTGGCCTGAGCAGCTTGGTGGATAATATATCGGTTTGCAGTGTTCAAAAACTTGACAAGCGACGTCAAACTAATGGCTTCCGCGTCTATACCGATTATAGACGCGATAAATATGTAGGCCGAAATAATCTATTGGCCTAGAGGAGGAAAGGTGCGAGCCTCCAGATATAACTTTGAAAGGGTTTCTTCAAAATAGCAGTGGCGAAACTTCCATCATATGATTCCCAAAACTTTCAAACACATATCACACAAGTTTATACGATTTCTTTCAATGTAAAGCACACCAGTTTTGCTACCCATAGAATAACTTTACACTGCAGCTAGTGAGAATAAAGGTTGGATGCGCCTAGAGCGATAAGCTCATAATTTGAGCAACAAATGCTGTTTGCTTCATTCCAAACGCAATGAAATAAGCCTGTCGTGTAAATTCTTAAAGGTGCATTTGATCTCCGAGCAAAGTGCTGTTAAGAATGATAAATTCAGACATGCGAATAAGTATTACTTTTATGACTATGGTTGAAATTGTCTCCCATCAATGGATTTTTTAGAATTTTTCTTTCTAATTTGATATGCAAATGTGATAATTTGAAACTCGCTGAATCGATGATGTGCTTGAAATGGTCAGGTATAATGGTGGCATGGAGGAGCAAATTGTCTCCACTAAAAGAAAGGAAAAGAAACGGTAAATGATGTAGAGAAAATCTTTAAATTTGTACAAATAACTGGTGTGTTTACTTTATATTTTGGAGTAAAAACACAGACGTGTTTCGTCTGTGTTTGGATGCGTGTTTTGTTTTTATATCGAGATAAGCTTATCTCGATATAAAAACAAAACACGCATCCAATTTTCTCAACCTCTTGTAACTTTTCCCCAATACTTTGCTTCAAAAGATGTCTGTAAATATCTAACTACGAGCACCTCTTACTCATTTTTTATTTTTAAATCGATGGAACAACACTCTGATTTTCTGTTCTTCAACAACTTCATTTTTTGTTTCCTTCAAGAGAAACTTTTAGAAACTGTAAGAATAATTTTTTTATTTGCAAAAATATGCCAAAAGACTCATCATAAAATATACTACATATATATAGATTCTGTGTAGTATAATATGAATACATATATTATTATTATACTACGCAGAAATAAAATTTGCTTCCTAAAAATTAAAAAAATGGAAAAACATGGATATATATATTATGTACTTTTCCATTTCTTAATTTTAGAGGCAAATTTTATTATATATATATATATTATGTAATAATGATTCCCTTAAAACGGAAAATATTAAAAATTGTTTTATTTATTGATAGAATAAAATCAAAATATATTTAGAAACATCAAATTTATCGTTTTTTAAAGTTTTAAAATACGAAGTATTTGGTTTGGTATTTGGTATTCATTTCGCTCATAATATAGTGACCAAAATGTGGCCAAATTACCATCACATATGTAAATCTACAAAACCATAAAATATATGCCTAGAATTCATTCTACATTTGTTAAATTGACTTCTGGTTAAAAGATAAATTTCACACTTATTCATTAAAATAAAAATTATCTATCTAACCTATCACATTATTGTACTGGCTGCGATATAAATCAGATATGAATTGAATCCACTCAATAAAATTTCTTTTAAAACAATTCATTTTCATTCAACACAACAAATAAATCAGTTGTTTCTTATTTGTAAAAAGAAAATCCCTCGTTTCACAAATTTCCCAACACAAACCATGTACTTAATAACCTTTTTTTTCAGTTCAACATAAATAAACAAAACCACCAGTCCCCATAAAAAAAATGTGAGAAGCAATAAGCCATTTGTTGAAGTATACACACGTCACTTTGACACAGTTGGACAGTAATTATCCTGAACCAGAGTGGATTTAAGTTTTTACAGATGGCTCTAGAATAAATAAAGCAGCTGGTGAGGGTGTATATTATAATTTGTTTTCACAATATGCCCCAGAAGATCAACACATTTCAAATTTTGATGCAGAGATTCAAGTGGTCTTCTTGGCTGTGTCCAATTTGAAATCTAGAATTGAGTCTTTTACAAAGGCTGTCATTTATGTTGATTCTATGTTAGATCGTTCGTTAGAGGCAATTGCTCTCCAACATCTCTCCGACTCTCCTCTTGTGACAAAAAATAAAACAAAATATCAGGGATTTAAACTATAGAATTCCAGTGGATGCCCTTGGGGCCTGAATGGCCGAGTGGCTTGCGCTATAGCGCTCGGTACCACAGGTTTCGGGTTCGAGTCCCGGCGGTGCCATGGATGTTTGTAGTGATTCGGAATCCACTTTGAATAGCAGATCCCGGTCTAACACGATCGTAGAGCGTTGTGGAGAGTGACATATTAAAAATAAGAAAAAATTAACTGTTCATATATATAGTGATTAGGTGATTATAGTCCTTGTTGCTCGCATCTTCCCCTCTAGTGTGTCCGTGTACTTCTTTTGGACCTTGGGAAGACATATACCTGACAAAAGGGCAACTTATGCTATCCCCATATATCACTTCATTCATCATCATCATCCAGTGGATGCCATTCCATGTAGATATTGATGGTAATGAAAAAGCAGACCCATTGGCAAAGAGGGCTACAGAGTTACACATTGAACAGATTCCTATTCCTTTATATTCCCTTAAGAGAAATATACTGGAAAATATTATGTTGGCATGCAGTGGTTAGTGAAAAGAAGCAGTAGCTAACTTCAGACTGAGAACAGGACACGACTGCTAGATTAAATACCTCAACATAATAGGCATATTGACTAATACAACAGACTATGAATAAGCAGCACTTAACCTGCGTTACAACACGGAGGATGGGTGTCGCTCTACGGTCATTTTTTTGCACACTTTAATATAATTAGACAGGGAACCTATAGTTTAGCGTGGATTCCGAACCACTCACAAACATCCATACCACAGCCAGGATTCGAGACTGAAGACTTTGATACCAAAAGCAAGACATCACGTGACGAGTATCATAACTTCCAACAAGGAACCCTATGCACGTACTATTTTATAATCACTCTATAGTTGTCTCAATATGTATGGAATATAGAATTACCTCTACTGCATGGTGCAACCTAGGTAACATTGCATTTGCCACATGTCTACTAAGACAGAGATAACTGACATGTCAAATACCTGGCAGATACCACACCTAAAAAGAAATATTTAAATCCCTCTAGCTGTTTCATCTTATTCCAAGAGGAATTTCTAATTTGTCGAAATGCTTTTAATTTCCTCCGCCCATCCACAATAACCCTGTTATTGCCTTCCCCAGACGCCATTCTGCAGAAACAAAAGAAAAGAAGATGACACAAAGAAAACAGCATTCGAAGTGTTCATCGAAATTCCTATTCCACAGAGTCATCCAGACAAGTAACTAATCGAATATTTCTGCAAACGGTGTGCGTGTTCTGGAGCAACAATGTGTGCCAAAAGTTTTCTTCTGCTGGGAAAAAACAAAAGAGTTGAGAACTCTCTAGTTTTAGCCATTTTCTTTATCGGAATAGCAAGTGTAAATAGACTCGGAAAAACTGAATTCAATTTCTGTAATATTCTGCTATTCAATATTTGAGTTATGAAAATAACAAATAGTTGGGGTTTTTGTGTTATGAACATGGCCATTATAAAAATTGTTTTAGAATGGCATAGAAATCCAATGTCATTTGGTTTTTGCATGCGAGCCATTTTGGATGGGATTCGAAATATTATTAATACTATTAAAAAATACACAGTGTCGTTTCTCATTAAAATTTCTATGTGTTATTTATTTATAATGCTATAGATCAGAAATTTATTTGTATACATGTTTAAATCTATATAAGGTTTTTTATTACTGTATGAAATCGAGATCATAAAAAACAGATCCATAGTATATTCCTTATCTAATAAATCTCAATTTATTAGATAAAGAATACGTTATGGATCTAAATATGTTCTAATCTTATTTTATATTTTACAATATATACAAATAGATTCGAAGCTTCTCTGTAACTCCTCCAAACTTCCGGCAGCCTGATGATTGGATAGCGCTCTGGCAGTTCGTACCACATGCTTCAGGTTCGAATCCTGGTGGTAGAATGGATGTTTGTTAGTACTTCGGAATCCACGTTAAACTATAGATTCCGATCTAATTAGCCTGATTAGTGTGCACAAAATGATTGTAGACTGACAAACCAAAATCTCGCGTGCTCTAGCCTAGATAATGCTGAAACTTCTAAATTTCAGCCCTGCTAATGATAAACAACTCCAGACCGGTTTTCGAAAATAGCTGCACTATACAAGAATTAAAAACGAAATACCTTCTTAGATATTTATCAAATTTAAAATATAAACCTGTCCTTTTTCCCTGCATCATTTATGTTTTGTAACATACCCTACGGTAAACAAAACTCCCCCCCCCAATGAGATTCGACAAAGATGCCCCCTCAAGCATGCTTATTGATTAATAATGCCAGACAAGGGGAAGTGCCCAACTCAAACACAGTACGTGCTCGAGTGCTTCACTCTCAAATGACACTAGACGGATGAATCCTCCCATTTCGCGAAATTAAAGACCAGATTATCAACCCCTGCATTGATTTTATCTCGGCCATTATTTTATTTTCTGTGCATTTTAACAAGAGGGTGAAGTTTTCAGTAAATAATGCAACATCCTGTTAGTTAAAATACAATGAAAAATTCAGATAAATTACAAAATAAATATATTCAGCGTTACTTAAATAAAAGACGAATTTCACGATCTGAGATAAAGACAATGCTAATTTGATGTATTTTAATCAAAATATTCAAAAGCCTTTTTAAATTACAGAACTAAATGTCGACAGAAAAACAGCTACTTGTCTTCACAAGATGAAAGATGAAGCACTACAAAAATATGAACATTTCTGCTAGAGGCGTTAAAAAAATACCAAAACTGTGGCAACCCCCCTTGATGTCGAGCTTACTCCTTATCATGTCTTTCACTGCCCAGTTGTTGCAACCACGATGTATTATCTGGACCATCCCTTGGAAGAGGATTTATATTTATACTGGGACTTATATTATATAGAGATTTATACTCAGAGCTGACAATCAACATAGCCAATATTATTCGACAGCACCACGATATTTTATTTTCTTGTACTCTTCATTCGATACGACAGCAACAACCTTTTATTTTAACTTTCAACGTAGTACAATTCCTCGATTCATGACTCAATGGTAATGTGCTTTGCTAGACTGCAGATGGAGTCAAATTTAAATCCACTAACAGAGATCCATACAGTCACTGCCTTCAGATAGTAGTAAACAAGATGGCAATATTAGGCACGTGTGTAAAGTGTCTTGCATTAACAATCAGGCTGCCTGATGGAAGTTTTCTGATTTTCTTTCATATGATACACAACAGTGATACAAAAATCAATATGGCGTATCAGTGTATCGAGTTTACTGCTTAGAAGTAGAGTCCTTCCATGAATCTACAATTATCTGTCTTTAAATGTGTTAAATAGTGTATGTCTCTAATTGTAAGTTTGTGTTGTGTGTGCATGTGTCAATAAAGCTGTGAATTCCCTAACCTGTGTCTCAAGTATCTCAACCCAACCACACCCAGTTACAATCCAGCTACACAACCTGCACATGTAAACTATATTATATTTTAATACCTATAATCCTATACGGAACGGCTAAATGGTCTAGGTTAAATTAAAATAATAATAAATACGTTTTTTACATACTGTAAAAATATTCATAATTACAAAATTCGAATGTAGAAACTTATTTTAATATCTATTTTAACTGGGTTTTTCTTTTTATAACCACGAAATCAAAATTTAGCATAAAAAGAAAATATAACTATATTTATTCCCATTTGAATTTGATCATACAAAAATTAACTAAAATAAGTAAAATCATTATTATATAAGAAATAAAAATATATAAAAAAAAAACATATGACGCGAATATTAATTAAAACCTCAATAAATAAATGTGTAGGTTGAAATAAAAATATTAAAGTATATGAAAATATTAATAAATTAAAAATAAATGAGTATATTAAAATATTAAATAAATACTTTGAGAATCATAAGCAAGAACAAACTATAAATGTTAGCAATAAAATTTGAAATAAATAAAAAATAAAACAACTACATAGTTATTGCAAAAAGAAGAGTCTACTCATAAAATACTCTGACATGTTTGTAAAAATTTTGTTGAGAAAAATAACTAAAAAAACATTGCTTAACAATTGAGCTGAGTTAAAAGAAAATGAATTAATTGCAAATTAATTTCAAATCAAACTTTTAAAAATACCATCAATTAGTAATAAAGTAACTCAAAAAATAACTTCGTAATTATAAAATTATTTCCTTTTAATCCGATTTAATTGCTTTTATTAATTTCACTTAACACGATTTTCGTATTAAAATTATTTTTAAAATTAAAACTGAAAATTATATTTACAGATCTAAATAATTAATCGTTTAATCAATACATTTCTAAAAAGCAAAAGAAAAAAAAAAATTGTTTTGTTAAAATTTCCAAAAATGTTTATTTAAAACAGAGGTTTTTTTATTAAACCACAACTGGACAAAAAAAAATTCCCTTTCATCAATTAGCAATAAATAAGCCAGTGGAAAAATAAACCTCTTTTTTTTTTTTTTGCACAAGACATTAAAAAAAATTCATTATTAAAAAATTTCATTATTATTCATTAAAATATTCAATGTTTAAAGGGTGTGTGCTTAAATTTTTACGTTCATTAGTCGATATGGTGTATTTAAAAACCAATGCCGATCTTCAGAGTTAATTTTTTTCATTCATTAGCTTAAAAAATTTACAATGCCTACAAAAAAAATTAAATAATTTTATTTGCGCTCGGTGCCACAGGTGTCAGGTTCGAGTCCCGGCGGTAACATAGATAACATCTCTGTGACCGAAAACCACTTTAAGCCGTAGATTCCGGTCTTATATGATTGTAGAGCGTAGGGCTGATAGCCCTACCCTGTACAGAGAGAACATCTGTTTCGAAATCTACCATTAGCAAACGGACTTGTCCCCCCAGAAGGTTGTTGCACCAATGAAGAATTATTTAAGAATAATTTTAATTATTTGTATTGTTTTGTTTTTCAATTCGCCTTTGATACTACAGGCTTCAGGTGCGAATCCTGCTGGTGGCATGAATGTTTATCAGTTTAAATGTTTCGACAAAAAGTAAAGAATTTTTTAAAAACATATTTTGCACCGAAAACGGATTTATCAAAAATATTTTGCAAAAATTAAAAATTAAAATTGATTTTAAAAAGAATTAACATTTGTATAATAATATAAATTCATTAAATTATTATTAATCATATAATATAATATAATATATAATTTATATTAATAATAATATGAATTCCCTACATTTATATTATTAATACACATTTCTTTAGTTTTAAAATGTGCATTTTCCAAATTATAATATTTTAAAACAAATTAATCATAAACCAGTATAATTCAATTTTTAGGAAGACATCCTGAAATTGTTATAATGAGCCGAGATTGTCATTGAAAAGGATACATTCTCCTAACCAAGTTTCGTACAAAGACATATCCTACCAATTCTAAACTCCATAGATTTGATCTGACTTCATCTCCATTATGCCCGATCTGCAAAACTTCAGAAACAGTTGAACATATTCTGTTACAATGCGTAAAATATGTAAAAGCACGAAACAAATTACAAAGAACTTATGGATATAAAGTTCTTACTCCAGGATATTTGATATGTCAGAGGATGCTTATTATAAGACAACAATGATTCTTCAATTTCTACGAAAAGTCTCGTAATCCTGTAATATAAATAAATACTACACTTTTTTTTTTTTTTTTTGGCGATTATTAGTTTTATTCACTTTTATTTAAAATACTAGTTGTACTTTGTATGTTCTAATCATCGTTCAACTGTTCAAATATTATGGTCTATTTGATCTGCTGTTTTATCTATTTCTTTTTTTTTTTTTTTTTTTTTTTTTTTTTCATTTTTTTTTTTTTTCATATTTTTACATATCTTATTTATTTTATTTTGATCGCCAGAAGTACGTGCAACGATTTTAAAAAGGAACGATTTAAAAAGGGAACGATTTTTTTTAAAAAGGAACGATTTAAAAACGATTTTAAAAAGGAACGATTTAAAAACGATTTTAAAAAGGAACGATTTAAAAACGATTTTAAAAGGAACGATTTAAAAACGATTTTAAAAGGAACGATTTAAAAAAGATTTTAAAAGGAACGATTTAAAAAAGATTTTAAAAAGGAACGATTTAAAAAAGATTTTAAAAAGGAACGATTTAAAAACGATTTTAAAAAGGAACGATTTAAAAACGATTTTTTTAAAAAGGAACGATTTAAAAACGATTTTAAAAAGGAACGATTTAAAAGGATTTTAAAAAGGAACGATTTAAAAAGGATTTTAAAAAGGAACGATTTTAAAAAAGGAACGATTTAAAAAGGATATTAAAAAGGAACGATTTAAAAAGGATTTTAAAAAGGAACAATTTAAAAAAAAAGGATTTTAAAAGGAACAATTTAAAAAGGATTTTAAAAAGGAACGATTTAAAAACGATTTTAAAAAGGAACGATTTAAAAACGATTTTAAAAAGGAACGATTTAAAAACGATTTTAAAAAGGATTTTCTCTTAAAAAAGGATTTTGTAATGAATGCATCATGGATAATGAAATCAAGAATTTCGAGTTATGGTTTTAGGTTTGGTTTGTCGTTCTACGGCCATTTTGTGCACACGAGGGCTAAATAGACTGGGACCTACAGTTTAACGGGGATTCCGAACCATTCACAAACATCCAGGTCACAATCAGGATTCGAACTTAAAATATGTGGCGAGAGTGTTAGCCTATTGGCCACCAGGCCGCTTTCGAGTTGTGGAGTAGTTCCTTTATAAAGTTTTCATTTTTACTTTCGTCAAACACTTTTACCTCTTGTACTTTAGTAACATTTGGATAAATTGAAATAAAGCAGCAAAAACGAGCATGCATCTCAGAGCACCTAATCAAGGGAAGTTAAGTCAAACCGAGATTATTACATTTAAGCTATATGCTGCCCTTTTACTATGGAATAAAAAGCTTAAAGTTTATACGGACAATTGGAAAAAAAAAATTATGTATTATACAATATGTATTCGATCAAATTTTTAAAAACCAAATTTTAAATTCAAATAAATAGCACAGTAAAATTGCTAATAACAAATGAATAGCATAATGCTCATCACAGCGTCCAGCTATATAGTTCCTATAGTCGCTATATTGCCATAGTTTAGTGAATTAATATGAAGCATACGTAAGAAGTGGCTATGTCCATAAAAGATATATTTTTATTCATAAGCAGCCTTCATGCATTTATGAATGAGCTGACCAGCTGGTAAACATTCCGTTCATTCATAAATGCATGCGATCTTCACTTTATGGATGACTTTTGATCTGAGATGAAATGCCTACTCACTTAGTTGGTCAACTCGGGGCATATTAATTACAACAGGGATGCACAGACTAGCGAAGGCTGTTTGTGACTAACCACGATCAGCGCAGAAAAAAAGAAAAACTGGAATATAATCTAGTATATATATATATATATATATATGCCATTACTACTAAATAAATCGTAATGGATTGTTTTTGTTTTTCTAAAAATATTTATTCCTAAAAATATTTAGATCAAAGTTTTATAGTGAGTCCCTAAAATTAACAACTTGAGGAGGAAAAGTATTACTGTATACACTAAAGAGCCAAACACTATGACCACCCCTACATTTTGCAATGAACTCGCCTGGATGACGTGGAAGGCACGTGATCAGGTGGAAGTGGTATTTAACTGGTATTAAGTGGTGGTATTAATCCATGCCAAGGCGGGTTGAAGCTGTGTTGCGCGCCGAAGGTGGGCCAACTCGTTATTGACAGGTGGTCATAATGTTTTTGCTCTTGAGTGTATATATAATTATCTAGTATATACTCATTATAAAATAAATATACTCTGTATAATAAAAATATACCCTTTATAAAATATATATACTCTATGCAATTTAAATATCCTCTTTATAAAAATAAATATACTCTTTATGTAATATAAATATACTCTTTATAAAATATTCTTAGTAAAATAATATAATAGAATAAGATAGCAAATAGAATTTTATACCTGATATTTGTATTAATTTAAACATATTTACATATTTCTGTAGTAACCAAATGCAATAGTGATGTGTAATGAATATTTTTTATTTATTGATTTTTTTTTTATTATATTATCGATTTTTGTGGCTTTGTAAAAATTATATTCAATTTTTAAGTAACATTTAATTGAAAATATTAGTTGAAATGTATTTCTTACATAAAAATCGGATATTTACAGTAATACTTTTCCTCCTCAAGTTGTTATTTTTAGGACTCACTATAAAATTTCGATCTAAATATTTTTAGGAATAAATATTTTTAGAAAAACAATCCAATACGATTTATTTAGTAGTAATGGCATATAAATAATAATACCTTGTATAGTATATCATTCGTTCATTAGTAGTAATTTCTAATATCATTAAACATTAGCAGTAATTCATAATATCATTTGTTAGTAGCAATTCCTAATATCATTAATTATTAGTAGTAATTCCTAATATCATGAATTATTAGTAGTAATTCCAAATATCATTTATAATTAGTAGTAATTCATAATATCATCCATTAGTAGTAATAACCTCACGTTATTAAAGCATTATTACTTATTCAATCTCCATTGAAAAATATGATGAAAAAAATTAACACAATAAATTAAAATTTCAATTTTTTTTTTTTTCCCTTCATTTTTTTTTTATCTTATTGAAAAAAAGGAATGTCAATGGATATTTTCAGAAATTTTTCAACGCATTTTAAACAGGCACTTTCTGTGAAATAGGTTTTATTCAACTCCTCTGAATGACTCCAGACTTCCTGCAAAGGCAAGAAAATTATCGCGTGAGATCCCCAAGTTTACTGGCTTCCTCATTGGTGCATGCATTTGAGAGTGATTCTCGCTTTATGAATATGAGTGAAAAAATCATATCGCAACCATTTTGAAGTCAAAGAAGCCGTGTAAACATCCTCTTCCATAGATAACCATTTCATGGGACTAGTTATAATATATGCAATAATAAATTTGCTTAATAATATTGCGAAAAAAAAATTATTGTTTGTTTAGTTAATAAAAAGACACTGATGTGAATCTTTTTTTTTTTTTTTTTTTTTGTATCATAGTGTTGTGTAAATGAAGGGGAAAAAATGGAACTGTTGAAATGTAATTTTTAACAAAGTTGCAATCATGATTCGTATTTACGTTACATTAATAATTCGAATTTAATATAAATTATTTATTGTTCGATTTGTGTGCCTTTTAATTTCTTTTCTTTTTATCTTAGTAGCATTTTTCCATTAGAAGAGAGATAGCATTTCTATTCCCAGTGGGAAGGAATGTATATTCTTTAAAACGTGCATAATAACAACCTGTCACTCAAACCTGACAGCAGAAAATCCATGCTATGGATAATGGGACCTCAAGAAATAAGCGATTTTCTATGCTACCTTCACAAGTCGAAACAATTAGAGATGTAATATGGACTACGCCTTGAGTTGCTGCATCGTGATGGGGTATAAGCCATGGGCTGAGGAAGTGTCCACTTCGATGAGAAGTGAGGGAAACTGCCCCTCCTCGGACGGATTTTTTTAAAAGGAGGTTTTGGGAGAAGAAAGTTCTGCGACGAGTCGACAAAGAGTGTTTTTCTCTTTTTCTGGGAAGTGATTGAATAGGCAGGAGATTCCGCCTGTTTACAAAGTGAGCCACTTGTGGTTTCGTGTATCATGCCGTATATTAATTAATGTCTGCCGCAGACCGGGTGCATTAGATTCGTCGCAGACTCGAGAACTCTGAAAATCTCCAACCGACTCTGGATATATTTACAGTATGAATTAAATAGACAGTAGATTCTTTCACATTTAGGATTTTAATCTTACTTAACATGTTACATCCTTTAAAGAAAATTTAAACAAATATAATCTAATTAAGTTGACATTTCTCATATGCAAAGTCTTCCAAATATTGATGGTAGAAAGCAGAGTGAATAAAAAAATACAGCATTTACATTTATGAAATATATATCAATTAAAATAATAAAATGATACAGAAACTAAATTAATAAACAAACACATTTAAATTTATGAAAAATAGAACCTTTTCTTATAAGGATTATCGAGAACATAAGAATTTTAAAATGGCATTAGGATTTTTGGAAAGATGCGTTTATTTTATTTATTAAATATGTTACGACAAACGTCCTTAAAGAAAAAATTCCAGCACAACAAATGTTCAGTTTATTATTTTTAAATCTGCTTAACATAAATTTCTTTTCTCAAAAATTTTCAATAAAACACAACCCATCAACATTTCCCCTTAATTCCTACCGAAAACAATAATGAAAACAACAACGACTCTCCTTAAAGCTTGCATAAAGAAAATACTAAATGCAAAAATGCATTGTTCATACAGAACCAAAAACTAATAAAATTCTAAAATCCTTTAAATAAGGCTTATTTCATTTTAAACTCTTTTTTTTTTCAAAAATATTTTTCCCCTGTTTTCCAGCTCTAGGGCAAATGTCACGCGCCTCATAAATATTAATAACGTCTTACGTTGGAGGAATTTATAGCCACGCTTCAAAACTTGCAAGAATGCGAAGAACTCCGGTAATATACTGAAACCGGACGTAATTGCTGTTATGTATATCCAAGGGGAGAAGAGAGAAAAGCAATTATCGCATGATCTGTCACTGAGTTTTGGGTGGGGATATTTAATGAGCTCGTCTTTTGAATAAATCTTTTGCAGTTGGGGACGCATAATCTTGGCGGGTTGTTTGCAGAGAAGGGATTACTACGAGTAAGATTGGCTTATTCGCGACGTATCGTTGCTTGAACGTATCGTTGTTGAATGTGCTCGACTATTTATCGTCTTAAGTACCTCTGCTTAGGTGTCCTCTTTCTTTGAGCAGATACATTTTCAAATGCTGTTAAGGTTGCGTTTTAACGTAGTTGTTAAGTTAAATTACTTCTTTGTTTCATAGCTGTAGAATAGACTAGAAAAAGAAATTTTTTACGGGGCAAAAACCACTATGTGTCATGGAAAGCAAAAATACTCTTTGCTTGTTGGTAAAAAAAATTACTCTGCAATTCTCTAAACAATTTATTCGTATCATGAAATGGGAAAAAATATTCGTTTCCTGGAATGGAAAAATATCATACATTTTAATGCAACAGAAATTATTCTTGACATGGAATGGAATATAAATTATTCGTTTCATTAAATGGAAAATAAATTGATCGTTCCATGTAATGGAAAATAAAATATCAGTTTCATTAAATGGAAAAAAATTGTTTTATGAAATTATTCGTTCCCAAGAAAGGAAAAAAAAATCATTATTTTAATCGAATGCAAAATAAATTATTCAATTCGTGGAATGGAAGAGAAATTATTCTTTTCGTGGAATGGAAGAGAAATTATTCTTTTCGTGGAATAGAAGAGAAATTATTCTTTTCGTGGAATAGAAGTTATTCTTTTCGTGGAATAGAAGAGAAGTTATTCTTTCGTGGAATAGAAGAGAAGTTATTCTTTTCGTGGAATAGAAAAAGAAATTATTCTTTTCGTGGAATAGAAGAGAAATTATTCTTTTCGTGAATAGAAGAGAAATTATTCTTTTCGTGGAATAGAAGAGAAATTACTTTTCGTGGAATAGAAGAGAAATTATTCTTTTCGTGGAATAGAAGAGAAATTATTCTTTTCGTGGAATAGAAGAGAAATTATTCTTTTCGTGGAATAGAAGAGAAATTATTCTTTTCGTGGAATAGAAGAGAAATTATTCTTTTCGTGGAATAAAGAGAAAAATTATTCTTTCGTGGAATAAAAGAAAAATTATTTTTTTGTGGAATGGAAACTCCGGTGATATAGTCGAAAACGGACGTAATTGCTGTTATGCATGTCCAAGGGAGAAGAGAGAAAAGCAATTATCGCATGATCTGTCGCTGAGTTTTGGGTGGGGATATTTAATGAGTTCAGTTTTGAATAAATCTCTTGAAGTATGAGACAAACACTGTCGCATAAGATTCGCGGGTTGTTTGCAGCGAAGGGATTACTACGAGGAAGATTGGCTTATTCGACGTTATATCTGTAGAACGTACTTCAACAGATATAAAAGGTAAGGTAGGTCTTAAGTACCTCTGGTTAGGCGTTCCTCTTTCCTCTTTCTATAGAAAACAAATTCTACATCTCATAGCATAAAAAATAACTCGTTAAGCAAAAATCGTTGCTCGAAAAATAGCTTCTCGTTTCATAGAATGAAAAATAAATTCTTCATTTCATAGAAGGAAAGGAATTAAGAAATTCTTCGTTTTTCATAGAATGGAAAAGAAATTTTTCTTGTTTCATGGAATGAAAAAGAAATTCTTCGTGTTTCATGGAATGGAAAAGAAATTCTTCGTGTTTCATGGAATGAAAAAGAAATTCTTCGTGTTTCATGGAATGAAAAAGAAATTCTTCGTTTTTCAAGGAATGGAAAAGAAATTTTCTGTGTTTCATGGAATGAAAAAGAAATTCTTCGTTTTTCATGGAATGAAAAAGAAATTCTTCGTTTTTCATGGAATGAAAAATAAATTCTTCGTTTTCATGGAAAAAGAAATTCTTCGTTTTTCATGGAATGAAAAAAGAAATTCTTCGTTTTTCATGGAATGAAAAATAAATTCTTCGTTTTTCATGGAATGAAAAATAAATTCTTCGTTTTTCATGGAATGAAAAAGAAATTCTTCGTTTTTCATGGAATGAAAAAGAAATTCTTCGTTTTTCATGGAATGAAAAAAAAAGAAATTCTTCGTTTTTCATGGAATGAAAAAGAAATTCTTCGTTTTTCATGGAATGAAAAAGAAATTCTTCGTTTTTCATGGAATGAAAAAGAAATTCTTCGTTTTTCATGGAATGAAAAACAAATTATTCGTTTCATGGGAAAAAAAAAATTCGTTTCATAGAATGGAAAATAAATTAATCTTTTCATGAAATGGAAAAAATTCTTTTCGTATGATATAAAAGAAATTCTTCGTTTCATAGAATGAGAAAGAAATTCTTCATTCAATAAATTGAAAAAATATTTGTGTGAAACAGAAAAGAACACTTTGTTTGCTTTTTTCTTTGTTTCACGGAAAGATAAAAAAAAATTGTTTGTTTCATAGAAAAAAAGAATATACTTTGTGTCATAGAAAGAAATGATACACTATATTTCATAAAATCCTCCTTTATACATTATTTCATACATTCATTTTCTTCATGGAATGAAAAAAAAACGCTTTGTTATATTAAAAGAAAAGATACACTTTGTTTTACGAAGTGCTTTCTTTAAAGAAAATAAACCTTTCTTGGGATATTTAATCAAAACTTTGGAACTTTTATCTGATAACATAGTAAGCGACGCGTTTGCTGTCGAAATGATCACGATAAATCAATCAGAAAAGGAGTTGAGTTCAAAGAATGTAAGACGGGGTGGATTTCCCAGATGTTATCCCCGAGGACGTTCATTCCAAATCTCGATGATACTAGTGACAGATGTAATGAAAATTGTGGATTCGTTGTAAAATGGTCAACAAGGTTCATAGACTAAAGTTAAGAAGTGAAATTTCTGGTGTTAAATGAAAATTGACAAATGGTGGTCATGCTATGCATTGTGATCTAGAAAATATCACATCAAGCTCAGGAAGTGTCTGTAGAACAATTGAATAACATCAACCTCCTGTTCAACAATAAGGATCTTAGTGTAACATTCTAACAATTCCTGATGTATTAAGCAGGAACAGAAGAAGGATGACTCTAAGGAGATTTTCAAAGTATGTAGTTACTGTTTAACTACTGCTTAAACATTACGAACAGTATGAAATGAGGGCTTGATAACAAAAAGTAAAACCTTTCAGTAGTAGGATCTGGATTTAACTATGGCCTCCGCATCTTAAATGTTACATCGGGTAAAGGATACTTAATTGTAACACTTTACAAGATAATTTACTGTTTTAATTCTCAATAGTTTAATCCCTTATCGTGAAAATTCTATTTAATTAAAATTAAAGAATTTGTTCGTTATTTAACAAATAGTATAATTTATTCTGTTTAATTTTAATTACTTAATTTAATCTCCTACTAACATTTAATTGGACAGAAGCTCCAGTAAAATGTTTTTAACCTTTAAATTTAATGAGGCGGTTGATTCATTCAAAAAAACTGCATATGTGCACTGAAACTACTACCTTCGGTGGCGTTAATATTTAACTATGTAATGAATCGTAGTCTTGAAATGTAACTCATTCATAAATCTACTCACAGTATATTTTATAGTTTAAAACTTATAGATATGTATTTTTGTAAAATTACAAATACACAAAATTGTTTAAATTATCTTAATAAAAAATAAATTAATTTAAATATAAATATTAAAAGATCCCTACAAATTACCTTCTATGAAATCGTCCACTACTAACTAACTCTCACACACACAAAAATGATACAATTATATATATATATATATTGTAGCATTTTTTTTTCTCTGAAAAGTTTTGGTATTCCATTCCCATGAGAGTGTAATGTATGCTATTTGATAAGTATATAATAACAACACATCACTCAAATCTGATAGCACATATTCGGTATCATGAGATTCAGGAAATTAGCGATCTTCATAGGTCGAAACAACTGCAGATTGAATATGAGCTATACCATGAGTTGTTCCATCGTGATGGGCGGTAGACCACAAGTCAAGAAATGTCTACTCCCTTGAGAAGTGAAGGAAGTTTATTTCCCCTCTTGACGTATTTTCTTAAAAGGTTATTTTTGGTGAAGAAGACAGAGTTATGTGACGAATCGATCATAAATGCTGTTTTTCTTTTTTTACTCTAAAGTGACGGAATATTCTGGAGATTCCGCTTGTTTCCAAAGTGAACTCCTTGTGGTTTTGTGTATCGCGGCGTGTGATAATTAAGATCTGCCTCAAGTCTACGTCAAATCCAATTGCCTGGTGCAGACCAGGCAATTGGATTTGACGTAGACTCGAGAATTATAAAAATCATCGACCTTGGAGTGAACTGCAGTTTTTGACCAAATTTTTTATTTTAATTTCAATATCTTGTATAATACACCAGAGATAATTATTTGTATATATATATATATAGTGCTTGTGTTCACATGTACTCTATTCTTGAAGCCGTTATAGGTCTAATATAGCTGAGACGTTACAAAGCTATATATGTATATGTTTAATAAACTATAGATGCTATATAGCATCATAAAGTAATATTACAAATACGTTATATCATTAACACATAAATGCCTGTCACATAAATTTAAGAGCAGTTTTATACGCATTAATTTTTAGCATCATATATTTTTTACCCAGTTTTAGTTTAATTAACGTCTTTTTAATGACACAAAAAAAGAGTCTGCACACATTTCAAAATTGTCATAATCGTTTTCGATTACGGGTGATAGCTTCCTGATCTAATTAATCGATGTCGATAATGTTTACGAAAAAGGAACTTATCGCAAACATCGATAGCCTTAATTTGGGAAGCGTTTTCATGGAATTTCCATTAAATGTACTTCGGATCGAAGCTAATCAGTTGAGGCAATTAATCAGTTTTGAGTTAAATTAAAGCGAAGGTAATGAATCTAGAAGGTGATAAGTAGCAGCATGGCATCGATTTATTCAAAAACGAATTCAACCGAGTAATGGAATTTGAAGTATATAATAAATCGTTTAATATGACACTTTAATAAGTTATTTTCCAATTAATAAATGAAAGATTTAAGATTTATTGTAATAAAAATTGTAAACAAGTAATATAAAAAACAAATTTTTAAAGTCAATTCCTATTTTTTTCTCATATATGCAGAAAGTCCTTTATAAATAATTTTCATTCATTTTTTAAAGTTTATCTGACGTCATCTATTGGTATATATATATATGTAACTTAAATCTAAAAAAACTAAAAAATTAATTAAATTTAATTAATGAATTAATATTTGAAAAACCTGTATTAACATCAAGTATCATCCACTGCAAGTTCAAAAAAAAAAAATGTATTTGAACTTGAGTGGATGAATAAAAAACACCTTATTAACGATCGAAAATTTGAACAAGATATATATAAGGAGAGTGTGAGCTAATAGAAGGAATTGAAAAAAGCTTGAATTTTATTAAATATTCTTTGTTTTTATAATGGTTTGGTTTAGTTTGTTGCTCTACGTTCATTTTGTGCACACTTTAGGCTAATTAGACCGGAATCTACAGTTTAACGTGGATTCCAAACCACTAACAAAACATCCATACCACCTCCGGATTCGAACCTGAAGTTTGTGACACCAAAGGCATGAGCGCAAGCCAATTGGATATCAGGCCGCTATTTGTATAATGAGACTGGCGAAATAGAACGTTGAGTTTCCGAACAAAGCGAACATGGTTCGAGATTAGACAAGTAATAAAGAACAGAAAATTTATTGTGTCTTTGCCACGAAAGATCTATAGGCCGGCAATCAATCAGAAACCTCTGTTTTTGACATATCTGATATACGTCCCTCAAATGCCGTCTTTGCAGTGTTCTTTCCAAATGTTAGTGGCAAAATACAGGTTTAATAAAAGCATAAAACTGTATAGCCTGAGTAAAGCTGAATCAGATACATATCTGCCATTGTAGTGGTACATAAAAAGGGTACATATTTAACTATGTAATAAATCGTAGTCTTGAAATGTAACTGATTTAAAAATCATCATATATTTATTATTTATTTATATATCATCATATCATTTATATATCATCTCATTTATAAATGCATAGTATGTATATAGTATATTTATTTCATAAATTTTAGCTTTAATAAGAAACACTTGGTTAAATGGGAAGTTTTAGAAAACAACACATTGTAAAATTCAGAATTAGAGATTTTTTTTTTTTTTTTTATAAAATTGAATTGCTTTCGTTTTTCGACTGAAATAAAAAATGAGATATTATACCATTGGGTGCTAATTGATTTGTTATTTTTAATATATATATTGAATTTTGGTTAAATATTTTTGCACACCAGTTTAATAGTCATATTATTACTAAAATAATAATAAAAAATTCATTAACGGAATTTAAAATTTTAATATTAAATTAATAATTATAAAGCTAAAAAAGTGCAATAAAATATAAGTTAAGCGATTATTAAATTATCTATTCCGATTCAAACCTCACGAAATTTAAAAGATGAAACGGTCTTAATTGGAATGAGAGGATAGCTCTTAAAAAATAATATAGATAATGGAGTTTGAGTCTCTGAAGTGAAAGTTTCCGGCAAATTTCGAAACAGGATATGTTTTCTTTTTACGGGGTAGAATTGTCAGCCCTACCCGCAAAGATCAACAGTCCTATTTTACCAGGACCTACAGTTTATAGTGGATTCTGAACCTCTGCAAACATCCATGGCACCGCCGGAACTCGAACACGAAGCCTGTGGCACTGAGCGCCAGAGCGTTAGTGGCCATCACTTACTCGGCCATCAGACCTTTACTTGAAATTACGATCTGGAAATTCCTACAGTTTATGTTTGAGACAGAGGCCTAAGCCTAGTAGGCGTTCATTCCATCTTACAGTGTCAAAGTGTATATAGAATGTAGGGTTCTACTAGATTGAATAGAAGAGTCGAATATATGTGCCTGATTAATTTATTTTCATGGTTCTTGATTATTTAAAAACACCTTTCTATTGATTCTATTTGATAGTCATAGTATAGCGTAAAGTTAAGCCAACGGCCATACCATGCTGAATATATTCTCGTTAGATCACCGAAGTCAAGCATCATCGAGCGCGGTCAGTACTTGGGTGGGTGGCCACTTGGGAACACCGCGTGCCGTTGGCATTCATTTGGGACCTAAATGGCCGAGTGTCTAGCGCTCTGGCGCTCGGTGCCACAGGTTTCGGGTTCGAATCCCGGCGGTGCCATGGAGGTTTGTAGTGGTTCGAATAACTTAAGAGCGTCACGGAGCCAAAGTCAGACTTCTACCTACGGGTGCTCCATCACAACAGAAGCTGCTTCCTTCCCCTTCAATCATGAGCACGTATGGGCTCGTGGGCTGGGATAAGAAACAACAACAACATAGCATAATGTTGCATTTGCTAAACAACTTCCTTTATACTTTCGCACTATTGAGAAAAAAAAGGGCTTGACAATCGAAAAAAATGTAAAAAAATATCATAAATAATATAAAAAAAAATATATGTATCAATAAAACTTATATATCATATTTAAAAATATATGTGACGTAAAATTTAAATTTTTTTAGGATAGTAACTCTAGAAGTACATTTTGACTGATTATCACATAGAAATATCATCAAATGAGTTCAAATATTCTCGGTTTAAATCTTAATAGTAAAATCCTATTTTACATAGATTATATAAAAAAATATTATACTATATTAATATAGTTGAATACGTGCGTGAATCTTTAATGTAATAAAATTTATGTCTAATAACCTAAAAATTATAATTAATCCAGTTAATTTTTCAATCGAAATTGGGTGATTGCTTTAGAAATTTGTCCAATAACCTTAAAAACCACAATAAATTCAGTTAATTTTTTAATTAAAATTGGGTGAAAGAAAGAAATTTGAATTACTTTAGAAATTTGACCAATAACCTAAAAATTACTATTAATTCAGTTCCTTTTTTAATTAAAATTGGATGAAAGAAAGAAATTTGAATTACTTTAGAAATTTGACAAATAACCTAAAAATTACTATTAATTCAGTTCATTTTTTAATCAAAATTGGATGAAAGAAAGAAATTTGAATTACTTTTTACAAACAAAAATACTACTAATTCAGTTCATTTTTTAATTAAAATTGGATAAAAAGAAAACGAAATTTGAATTACTTTAGAAATTTGACAAATAACAAAAATTACTATTAATTCAGTTCATTTTTTAATTAAAATTGGAAAAGAAAGAAATTTGAATTACTTTAGAAAGTTGACAATTTTAAAAATTACTATTAATTCAGTTCATTTTTTAATTAAAATTGGATGAAAGAAAGAAATTTGAATTACTTTAGAAATTTGACAAATAACCTAAAAATTACTTTAATTCAGTTCATTTTTTAATTAAAATTGGATGAAAGAAAGAAATTTGAATTACTTTAGAAATTTGACAAATAACCTAAAAATTACTATTAATTCAGTTCATTTTTAATTAAAATTGGATGAAAAAAGAAATTTGAATTACTTTAAAATTTGACTAATAACCTAAAAATTACTATTAATTCAGTTAATTTTTAATTAAAATTTTGAAAAAAGAAATTTGAATTACTTTAGAAATTTGACCAATAATCTAAAAATTACTATTAATTCAAAAATTTTTTTATCAAAATATTGGGCAATTGCAAGAAACTCAATTCCATTTTTACAAACATACCTATGCTAACCTTTATATAGAAAACTGGATAATTCATTAGGATATTCTCAGAGCTGTAGTGCTGCAAATAATAAAATAAAAAATTTAATAAGGAAGTTGAAATTTTAATCAAAGTCAGCATGCTGGTTTACGATCTTGCACCGGTAATGATTTCTGGGAAATAATTTTCTTTCTTAAAGCAACAGATTGGAAGTAATTAAAATCCCGTTGTATATCCGGAATGATAACTTATTAAATTATCTCCTGTTTATGCTCCTGAACTAAAATTTCATTAATAACAAACATATTTTATTATTAAAACTATGATAAGGAAATAATTATATATATATATATATTTGTATTAAAATATTTTAATTAAAAATTTTTGAAATACGAATCATCATAATTTTTACCTTTTCATATTTTTAATATCAGTTTCCTTAATGCATTATTAATGATATTACTTTTTTTTATTTAAATAGGGCTTTTTACTTATCTACCGATCAGACCAAATTAGAAAGATCAATTTATCGATAACAAACTAGATTAAAACGAAAATGAAAACTGGATAACACACTGAAAAAGCTGTTTTTGAAACAATAGCTTTAATTAAAATTTAAGGAGGAATTAAAGTTTAATTAAAGTTAAATTTATTACAAATTGTGGTTTTATTTATTTTTTTATTAAATTTCAATAAAGAACAAAAAAGCGACCCACTAGTACGATATCAGAGTATTACTCAAAATCGATATCAGATGCATAAATATAAGAAAATATTTTCTCAAAGTTGATATCAAAGATGTATCGATAACAGAAAGTATTCACTCAAAATCGATATCAAAACCGTTAACAAAAGAGTATTTACACAAAATCGATATCAAATTTATCTATATCAGAAAAGCGATATCAGAAAATCGACATCAAAAGCGATATTAGATGTATCGATATCAGAAAATCGACATCAAAAGCGATATTAGATGTATCGATATCAGAAAATCGACATCAAAAGCGATATTAGATGTATCGATATCAGAAAATCGACATCAAAAGCGATATTAGATGTATCGATATAAGAAAATCGACATCAAAAGCGATATTAGATGTATCGATATAAGAAAATCGACATCAAAAGCGTTATCAGATGTATCGATATAAGAAAATCGACATCAAAAGCGATATCAGATGTATCGATATAAGAAAATCGACATCAAAAGCGATATCAGATGTATCGATATAAGAAAATCGACATCAAAAGCGATATCAGATGTATCGATATGAGCAAATCGATATCAAAAGCTATATCAGATGTATCGATATCAGCAAATCGATATCAAAACCGATATCAGAAAGTATTCCCTGAAAATCGATAACAGATGGATGATTCAAATAAAAGATTCGCAACCAGATAGCTATAAAGAATGTATAAATTATTAATATTTAGCGTGAAATATAAATAATTGGTTATATTTCTTCAAAGACATTTAAAAAAAAAAATCTTAATTATTCAAATTACGAAGATAAATTACGTATAGTAAAACAATTCCAATTAGTGCTGAGCCTTTTATTATATGAGGGAATTATTACCGCTCTTCTGGCATCAACGAACACAAAACTACAATTATAATTATTTCTGAGAAAATTATCCACTTGTCAGGTTGCATTTTAGAAACCAACAATCAAAACACAGATTAACTGTAACCTTATTTCCATAATCTATTTAATTATACAAAACAAGCAATTTAGATCAGATTAATCAACAAATCATCTCAACTTTCCCTGGTAGTTTAACATGATAAAGTGTGTAATTAAAAAAGACCTGTTAATTAAAATAGATGCTTGCAGGAAGAAATTGGGATATGAATATTTATACAGAAACTATGCGGTCGTAAATTCCAAGTCATTACAGAAACTTGCCTGGTAATAAAAGAATTCTTTTCTAGAAAGCGAGTTTTATTGCGGTTGATCTCATATTTTATTATCTTATCGAAGGGAGAATATTATATGATCAAAAAAAAATTCTCAGTAATAAATCTACTTTCAGTCATTCTGTTCTTGGTTATTTGGGTAAGCAAAGATTGTCAATATATAATGATAAAAAAATTTTTGATTTGATTTAGACTTAATATATAACAATACACATTGCTGTAGACTAACTATAAATTTAACTTCTATAAAAGCATTAGGTTAATAAACATTAAATTTTAAGTAAATGTTAGGTTAGGTGCAGGTTCAATATATAAATATGTTCATTGAGGTAATGATTGCTATTCTAAGAAAAAATTCTAATTTTGAATTTAAGTAGATACTATTCTAAATTTGAAATATTTGTAATTTATATATTTTTTTCACGAAAAAAAAATTATTCTAAACATGATAATTTAATGATAACTTAGTTAATATTTTAGGATATTTTCATTAAATGTTGAAAAAAAAAATTCGGATCAAAATGAAACACAGACCATCATCTTAAAATCAACATTACTAGAGATCAGAAGAAGCAGTCAGTAAGTAAGTAGAATCTCAACAAATACAAATTTTAATTGCTGCTGTCAGATTTCTATGAACCAATATAATAAAAATTCACTAAGAAACTAACGTATTAATAAAAAACGTTTAAAATATGAAATATACCAAATTCCTCATTTGGTCCATTTGATCAATTATTGAGTTTAAAATTAAAAATCTCCATAAATGTTATTGTAACACAGAAAATTATGTGCCAAAATAAAACAAACCAATATCTTACGATCTTTGAGTCATCTCATTGACAGAGATCAGAAGAAGCAGTCAGTAAGAAGAATCCCAAAAATACAAATCTTAATTGCTGCTGTTGGATTTCTCCATAAACCAACATAGTGAAAAATCACTAAGAAACTATCGCGTATTTTATTGAAAACACACAACTGAATTTGAAATTAAAAATCTTCATAAATATTATTGTAATGAAAAAAAATTCTGCACCAAAATGGAACACAGACAAACATCTTACGATCTTTAAGTCATCTCATTGATAGAGATCAGCAGAAGCAGTCAGTAAGAAGAATTCTAATAAAAAAAATTGTAGAAAACAAAACTTATATTGCTCAATGACACATTATTGCATTTAAAATTAAAAATCTCCATAAATGATAATCAAATACAAAAAATTATGCACCAAAATGGAACACAGACCAACATCTTATGATCTTTAAGTAATTACATTGATAAAGATCAAAAGAAACAATCAGTAAAAAGAATTCCATCAAATACCAATTTTAATTGCTTCTGTCAGACTTCTACATGAACCACTATAATGACATATCACAAAGAAACTATAGAAATATACCAATTTCAATGTCACCAATTTTTTGTCAATGATACATTATTGCATTTAAAATTTAAAAACTCCATAAAAGTTATTGTAACACAGAAAATTATGTACCAAAATAAAACAGAGACCAGCATCTTACAATCTTTAAGTCATCTCATTGACAGAGATCAGAAGAGACAATCAGAACAGAAAAATCCCAACAAAATAAATGGCAGAAAACAAAACTTACAGAAGCCGAACAAAACAAAGCGAACCTTGCCCAATACTTAATAAAACAATCCCTGACAACCTTTCCCCACCCCTAGTGGAAAGCAATTTTCTGCCTTGGTCGCAAAACAAGAAACCAGATATATAAAAGAATATCGCACATATATTTATATAGCAGCCCTGGAGGAGAGAGAGAAGTGCAGAAAAGATTTGTGAGGAACGTGATGATGTACAGAAATGTTGAAAGAAAACAGCGAAATGAGAAACGCAGCATTGTCAAAATGAGAAGCGTTAAATCTTGAGTAATACAATAATGAAAGTTTTCTGTATTGTTCCCATTAAAAAATGTATTTCTTTTCGGAATTTTTTAAACCCTACGTGATAGTTACGTTTGTTCAAAAGAACTCAATAATAAAATAAGCATATAAAGCGCCGATTGTGATATACAATAAAAGGAGGAGTCATGAATAATTCGTTATAATACCTAAAAACAATCCTGTGTACTAAATTACTAAACTATCGCATATTTTATTATATCATCTTGTTATGTTGGATTTTTTTTTTTTTCAAACATATTTTGTTATGGAATATTTTACAATATCATTAATTTATGCATAATGCAAACACAGCCTACATGATTTTTGAAAAATTTGAAGGAAAAAGTGTTTCGTATTCGTGTTTATACAGGGGGAATACCATCTAATTGCTAGAGATCAGAAGACGCAATCAGTAAGGAGAATCTAAAAATACAAATTTTAATTGCTATTACCAAATATTCCACATGAACTAATATAATGAAAAATCACTGAGAAACTATCGTAATTTTAATCAAAACATGAAATATACCAATTTCCACACTTGATCAATACTAATTTGCATTTAATTTTTAAAATCTCCATAAATTCTATCGTAATACAGAAAATTCTGCATCAAAATAAAACCTATCTTACGATTCTTAAGTCATCCCACTCATAGAGCTCAGAACAAGTAGACTGTAAGAAAATCCCAACAAATACAAATTTTAATTGCTGCTGTCTACATGAATCAATGTAATGAAATATCACGAAGAAACTATCGAAATATTCCAACTCCCTCATATACCACTGTCGATGACACATTATTGAAATTAAAATTAAAAATATCCATAAATGACATCGTAATACAGAAAATTATGTACCAAATTGAAACACATATTGACATCTTTCAATATTTAAGTCATCTCATTGATAGAGATCAGATGAGGCAGTCAGAAAAAGAAGAATCCCCAACTAAATAAATGGCAGAAAACGAAACATACAGAAGCCAAATAGAAAACAAAAGCAAAACTTGCCACAAGACTTCATAAAACAATCCGTGACAGCCTTTCCCCACCCCTAGTGAAAAGCAATTTTCTGCCTTGGTCGCAAAACAAGAAACGAGATATATAAAAGAATATCACATATATTTATATAGCAACCCTGAGAGAAAGTGCAGAAAAGATTTGTGAGGAACGTGATGATCTACAGAAACGTTGTAAGAAAAACAGCGAAATGGGAAACGCAGCATTGTCAAAAAAGAGAAGCGTTAAATCTTGAGTAATACGTTAATGAAAGTTTTCTCTGTTGTTCCCATTAAAAAAACTGTATTTTCTTTCTGGAATTTTCAATCCTTACGTGATAGTTAGGTTTGCTCAAGCGAATTTAATAAAATAAACATATAAAGTGCCGAATTGTGAGATATACAATAAAAGAGAAATCGAGTATAACTTGATATAATACTTAAAATATAGCCATATGTATTAATTTATTTAACTATCGCATATTTTATTAAGATAACATTTAGTTATGATGGCATTTATAATTTTTCAAACATATTTTGTTGTGGAATATTTTACAATGGCATTAATTTATGCATAATGCAAACACAGCCTACATGATTTTGGAAAAATTTGAAGGAAAAAAGTGTTTCTCATTTCGTGTTTATACAGGGTGATTATAATTAAAGTCCCAGTTTCCAAAATATTTTTAATTGCTGCTGTCAGATTTCTAGATGAATCAATCAAAAAGAAACTATCGTATTCTTTATTGAAAACATGAAGTATGCCAATCTTCCTGGAATTTCTGGAATTTTCAAACGCTATGTGATAGTTAGTTTTTTTCAAGTAAACGTACTAATAAAATAAGCATATAAAGTACCTATTGTGAGATATATATTAACGAATGAGTTGAGAATAATTTGATATAATAATTAAGAAAGCAGTCATATGAAATTAATTTATTTAACTATCGCATATTTTAAGACATTATGTTGTTATGTTAGTTTTTTGTACTTTTTCAAACATATTTTGTTGAGGAATATTTTGCAATGGCATTAATTTATGCATAATGCAAACACAGTCTACAAGATTTTTGAAAAATTTGAAGGACAAAGTGTTTCGTATTCGTGTTTATACAGGGTGATTATAATTAAAGTCCCACTTTCAAAATATATTTAATAGCTGCTGTCAGATTTCTAGATGAATAAATGATTAGGAAACTATCGTATCGACGTATCGTATCGTCCTGAAGTATGCCAATTTCCTCAATGACTCATTATTGCACATAAAATTAAAACTCTCCATAAATGCTATTGTAATGCAGAACAATACCATCTCATTGATA
Source organism: Caerostris extrusa (assembly GCA_021605095.1). Classification (NCBI taxonomy): domain Eukaryota; kingdom Metazoa; phylum Arthropoda; class Arachnida; order Araneae; family Araneidae; genus Caerostris; species Caerostris extrusa. The sequence continues at coordinate 38,878 of BPLR01001044.1, read as the reverse complement.
GAGATCCAGAAGAAGCAGTCCGTAAGGAGAATCCCAAAAAATACAAATTTTAATTGCTATTACCAAATATTCTACATGAACCAATATAATGAAAAATCACTGAGAAACTATCGTAATTTTAATCAAAACATGAAATATACCAATTTCCTCACTTGATCAATACTAATTTGCCTTTAATATTAAAAATCTCCATAAATTCTATCGAAATACAGAAAATTCTGCATCAAAATAAAACCTATCTTACGATTCCTAAGTCACCCCACTCATAGAGCTCAGAACAAGTAGACTGTAAGAAAAATCCCAACAAATACAAATATTAATTGCTGCTGTCTACATGAATCAATGTAATGAAATATCACGAAGAAGAAACTATCGAAATATTCCAACTTCCTCATATACCACTATCAATGACACATTATTGAAATTAAAATTAAAAATATCCATAAATGACATCGTAATACAGAAAATTATGTACCAAATTGAAAACACATATTGACATCTTTCTATATTTAAGTCATCTCATTATAGAGATCAGATGAGACAGTCAGAAAAGAAGAATCCCAACTAAATAAATGGCAGAAAACGAAACATACAGAAGCCAAATAGAAAACAAAAGCAAAACTTGCTACAAGACTTAATAAAACAATCCGTGACAGCCTTTCCCCCACCCCTAGTGAAAAGCAATTTTCAGTCTTGGTCGCAAAACAAGAAACGATATATAAAAGAATATCGCATATATATTTATATAGCAGCCCTGAGAGAAGAGTGCAGAAAAGATTTGTGAGCAACGTGATGATCTACGGAAATGTTGAAAGAAAACAGCGAAATGGGAAAAACGCAGCATTGTCAAAATGAGAAGAGTTAAATCTTGAGTAACACAATAATGAAAGTGTTTTCTCAGTTGTTCCCATTAAAAAATGTATTGGTTTTCCGGAATTTTCAAGTCCTACGTGATAGTTAGATTTGTTCAAGCGAATTTAATAAAATAAACATATAAAAAGCGCCAAATTGTGAGATATACAATAAAGAGAAATCGAGTATAATTTGATATAATACTTAAAAAAAATATAGCCATATGTATTAATTTTATTTAACTATCGCATATTTTATTAAGATATCATTTGTTATGATGGCATTTATAATTTTTCAAATATATTTTGTTGTGGAATATTTTACAATGTCATTAATTTATGCATAATGCAAACACAGCCTACATTATTTTTTGAAAATTTGAAGGAAAAGTATTTCTCCTTTCGTGTTTATACAGTGTGATTATAATTAAAGTCCCACTTTCAAAATATTTTTAATTGCTGCTGTCAGATTTCTAGATGAATCAATCAGAAACTATCATATTCTTTATTGAAAACATGATCTTTCTGGAATTTCTTTGCAATTTTCAAACGCTATGTGATAGTTAGTTTTTCAAGTAAACGTGCTAATAAAATAAGCTTATAAAGTACCTATTGTGAGATATATATTAACGAATGAGTTGAGAATAATTTGATATAATAATTAAAAAAGCAGTCATATGAAATTAATTTATTTAACTATCGCATATTTTAAGACATTATGTTGTTATTTTGGTTTTTGTACTATTTTTACAAACATATTTTGTTGTGGAATATTTTGCAATGGCATTAATTTATGCATAATGCAAACACAGCCTACATGATTTCTGAAAATTTGAAGGAAAAAGTGTTTCTCATTTCGTGTTTATACAGGGTGATTATAATTAAAGTCCACATTCAAAATATTTTTAATTGCTGCTGTCAGATTTCTAGATGAATAAAGGATTAGGAAACTATCGTATCGACGTATCGTATCATCGTGAAGTATGCCAATTTCCTTAATTGCTCAATGACTCATTATTGCACATAAAATTAAAAATCTCCATAAATGCTATTGTAATGCAGAACAATATATATGCTATTGTAATGCAACACAATACCATCTCATTGATAGAGATCAGAAGAAGCAATCAGTAAGGAGAATCCCAACAAATACAAATTTTAATTGTTACTGTCAAATTTCCACATGAACTAATATAAGGAAAAATCCCTGAGAAACTATCGTATTTTTAATCAAAACTTGAAATATACCAATTTCCTCACTTGATCAATGATATATTATTGCATTTAATATTAAAATCTCCATAAATTCTATCGTAATACAGAAAATTCTGCACCAAAATAAAACATATCTTACGATTCTTAAGTAATCATAGTCATAGAGGCCAGAACAAGCAATCTGTAAGAAAAAATCCCAACAAATACAAATTTTAATTGCTTCTGTCTACATGAACCAATATAATGAAATATCCGATGGAATATGAACCAATATAATGAAATATCCAATGAAATATGAACCAATATAATGAAATATCCAATGAAATATGAACCAATATAATGAAATATCCAATGAAATATGAACCAATATAATGAAATATCCAATGAAATATGAACCAATATAATGAAATATCCAATGAAATATGAACCAATATAATGAAATATCAATGAAATATGAACCAATATAATGAAATATGAACCAATATAATGAAATATCCAATAAAATATGAACCAATATAATGAAATATCCAATGAAATATGAGCCAATATAATGAAATATCCAATGAAATATGAGCCAATATAATGAAATATGAACCAATATAATGAAATATCCAATGAAATATGAACCAATATAATGAAATATCCAATGAAATATGAACCAACATAATGAAATATCCAATGAAATATGAACCAATATAATGAATATAATGAAATAAAAACTATCGAAATATTCCAACTTCTTAATATACCACTATCAAAGACACATTATTGAAATTAAAATTTAAAATATCCATAAATGCTATTGCAATACAGAAAATTATGTACCAAATTAAAACACAGTTCAACATCATACATTATTTAAGTCGTCGCATTGATAGAGATCAGATGAGGCAGTCAGAAAAGAAGAATCCCAACTAAATAAATGGCAGAAAACAAAACTTATAGAAGCCAAACAAAATAAAGCAGAACTTCCCACAAGACTTAATAAAACAATCCGTGACAGCCTTTCCCCACCCCTAGTGAAAAGCAATTTTCTGCCTTGGTCGCAAAAACAAGATATATAAAAAAATATCACATATATTTATATAGAAACCCTGAGAGAAAGTGCAGAAAAGATTTGTGAGGAACGTGATGATGTACAGAAATGTTGAAGAAAACAGCGAAATGAGTAACGCAGCATTGTCAAAATGAGAAGCGTTAAATCTTGAGTAACACAATAATGAAAGTTTTTCTCACTTGTTCCCATTAAAAAATGTATTGTCTTTCCGGAATTTTGAAGTCCTACGTGATAGTTAGGTTTGTTCAAAGGAATTTAATAAAATAAACATATAAAGGGACGATTGTGAAAAGTGCATAAGGAAAGAATCGAGAATAATTTGATATAGTACTTAAAACAGCTGTATCTAATAATTTATTTAACTATCTCATATTTTATTAGGTTTCATCTTGTTATGATGGCTTTTATATTTTTTTTTTTTCAATTTTTTTTTTTTTACGGAACATTTACAACGGCATTAACTAACTTATGCATAACGTAACCAGTCTACATAAATTTTGGAAAACTTGAAGGAAAAAGTTTTCATATTCGTGTTTATATAGAAGAAGACTTAAAAACTTTGTGATAGCACTCACTATTATCAGAAATTTAAACATCGTTAAGGAACGAGTTTGCATTTTAACATATCAAATACAAAATTAAAATGGAACTATCATTATAATATTTGGTTTTAACCGTGCTTCCTCCTACACACTGGCAAGAGCACTCCCTATGACATTCAAATTTAGTTTGTCACTCTGCGGTCATTTTGTGCACACTTTGGACAAATTTGACCGGGACCTAGAGTTAAACGTGGATTCCGAACAACTTGAAAACATACATGCCACAGCCAGGACTCGAACCACCTGTGGCACCAAAGGCCAAGGCGCTAGCCAATTGGCCATCAGGTCGCATGGCATGCAAGAGAAATGGCTGGTAGGCACCAAGACTTCCCGAGAGGAAGTACAGCGTGACCTGCGCTGCCACTGAGAAATGTTTAGTTGGTCTTACAGTATCTGACCCCGAGTAGGAAATATATTTCGCGCACACTGCAATTATCCGAGTATCGGATTCTCGACTTAGAAGTGGAATATTTTCACTAATCTGTAATTATATTCTTAAAATGTGTTAAATATTATATGTCTGTCATTGTATGTGCATGGCGTGTGTTCTTTGTATATATAAATCTGTGAATTATCACACCTGTGCCTCAACTATCTGAACTCAACCACACCTAGTCGCGATCCAGTTGCCTAACTGCACATTACAAGGTGATATATGTAATGATATGCGTAAAAATACAGTACGGTATGTACAATTCGTAAATACGCCTAAATTCAGCAGGCTCAAAAAACCATCCCAGGGAGTGCATAAAAATTGCTTGCTGAAGTAATCACACTATAGGAGTTACATTCATTATACATTGAATTTTTCTTCTGTTTTGCAATGTTTACGTTATGCATAATTAGTTTTCTGACTCTTATTGTAAATCATGCATTCATAAAAAAAAAAGTTTAAAAAAAACTTTACGTGTTATTGACGTATAAATAGAATAAATAACAAACAACACATATTTATGTTAAACACATTTAATCCCAAATTAAAAGTACACCCCAGATCAAAAAGAAATTAGAATTCTCATCCAATTTTCCCAATTCCATGCTAAATCTTCCAAATAAGGAGGAAGTTTCGACTCGCATACGAATTCTAAAGTTTCGTTTGCGAAAGTATCAAGCAAGCAATTAGAAATCTGACAAACATCTTCAAAATCCAGTCTTCGTAACAGTAAAAGGAATATCACTTCTCATACATCCGACACATATCCATTTTACTCTGAAAATGTCGCATAAAAGTAGCGCAAACAATTTGTCTCCCGTTTCAAAAGGGAACGAGGAAAATGAATGCTTCTCCTCGTATTACTTCTCTGAATGTAAAGAATGGATTCCAGTTTCTAGACCCATCCAATTTGTGTTTGGAGTTAATGGAAAGTTAAAGGAAAGAAAATGAAATAGGCCAAAGAAGTTTCGTTTATTTGAAACGTAAAGACTAAAATTCTTTACTGATCCTTACTTATCAAATTAATCAACAAACTAAAAAAATGGACAAAAAATTCTTCTAAAACAGGATCATTTTTCATAAAAATCAAAATGGTTGGTATACCTTAATGTTCTAAGACATATAACTTGTTCGAATATAAATTATTAAACATTTCCTATATTAGTGCAACGTAGATTAGTATATTACTAGTGGTTCGGAATCCACGTTAAATAAATAACACGAAACACAATAAATAAATCCACGTTACAAACATTAAGTCCACTTAAGTCTAAATAGTAGTAGTATGACTGTAGTGTACCATTAATGGTCCCAAATATTATATATTTTAGACCATTAAAAACTCAAAACGAAACTGACAAAGATTAAATTCTCAAAAACAAAATAATGTCACCAACATAAAAATGGCATCGCAAAAAAATCGTATAGTTTATTTGTCAAAAAGTAATTTTTTTTCTTCAATAAATATTTAATTTTGTGTATAGGGCGACATCGATATCAGAAATTCAATATTTTTCAGACAGTTAAAAAAAAAGATAATACATTCCTATTACATTCAGTAGTAAAGAATACATCAAAGAAATCAAATTTAAAAAAATAATAATCACTCTAGATCGCCATCTTTACTTCGTTCGTACACCATAACTCCATCAAAATAGAAGAAAAAACACATAAAGTTCATGCCATCATAAAATTGAGTACATAACTCACCGGTTATTTGATACAGAAGCTCGTATACATTATCCTTCGAAGGCAATTACTGACCAAAGAGATCATTTTTCCTCCTGTAATATTTCCTTTCTAGCCAAACCAGATTAAAAAAGAATTCCCTTTTTTTCAACCCTGCATAAATAATATTAGATTATATAAAAATTAATTATACTTTCTGGGAAAATCCTTCTACCTCAATAGAATTTGGAACATCCCGAAATTAATAATCCTGTTCATTTATTATCCACAGAACATTTATTGCAAAAAATTATCTTCTCAAAATGTAAGAGCCGACCATGAATAAAGTGCGCATACCTCCGTCTTTCTTCCTTTTTGTATGGTTATACAAGATTAATGAATAGCTATGGCACCAAGATACTTTTGTTTTCATTTTGTTTTTCCCCGCTCTGGCATCTTCCACGTGGCTTATGTCTCGGTAAAGAAGATATATTTATTTGCTAATAGATAAGTCGCCATATTTGGCTCTGACAGCAAAAAAAAAAATAGATAAAGAAAAATTTCCGCTAATTGTTGTGGTTGCTTTCTTTTAGTTTAGAGTTATTTCTTGTCCTAAACAATCGAGATGGTATGGTTTCTGTTATTCATAAAATATGTTCTTTTTTGTCTTTCGGAACATGTGTTAATATTACTTTTGTATTATGGAAAGATTTTTTTTTTTAATTTTCTTAGTTAGAAATAGATAATGTTTCTCAAATTCTTTACGAGATCGAAATAAATTTCAAGAAATTTATTGAATTTCATTATATTAAACAAACTGATCATATGATTTTTTTTTTTCGTGTGGTAACTTATTTAAATGGGGCTTCATGGTCAACTGGCTGGCTCTCAGGCACTCGATGTCACAGGTTTCGGGTTCGAGTCCTGGTCTCATATGACCGTAAGCGTCACAGAGCCCAATGAAAATTCTTCTAACCCACATCATTCTCAAACTGTAAAGGGGCAACTCAGATCTAGGCGCAGTGATATGGTGTGGTGTTGTATTGTGTTGTGTTGTGTTGTAGCCAAATGTAGTAGTAGCCAAATTAAACCGAACTAAGGCATAAAGTGGATTCCGTAACACTAAAAACAGAAAAAAAAACAAAAATTCAAACCGAAATTGAAAAAGTAAATAATGATCAAAACAAAATAACATAATAAACATAAATAATAGAACAGTAAAAAGGCATTCAATTGGTTTATTTCACAAAAATTTATTAATCTTTTTTCTTCAATAAATATTTAATTCTGAGTATATGGCAACATCAATATTACAAATTCAATATTTTAAAGACATTTTAAAGAAAAGATTAAAAAAAAATAAATAATAATATGTTATTTTTCACATTCAATATGACACTAGAATCCATCAAAGAAATTAAATTCAAAAAAATAACAATCACTCTAGATCGCCATCTATACTTCCTTCCTACACCATAACTCCATCAAAATAGAAGAAAAAGAACACTAAAGTTCATGCCATCATAAAAATGGAGTCCATAACTCATCGGTTATTTGATACAGAAGCTCGTATATATTGTCATTCGAAGACAATTACTGGCCAAAGAGATCATTTTTCCTCCTGTAATATTTCCTTTCCAACAAAACTTGATTAGAAAAAATTCCCCTTTTTTATATCCCTGCATAAATAATATTAGATTATACAAAAATTAATTATACCTTCTGGGAAAATCCTTCAACCTCAATAGAATTTGGAACATCCCCAAATTAATAATTCTGTTCGTTTATTATCCACAGAACATTTATTGCAAAAAAATTATCATCTCTAAATGGAAGAGCCGACCATGAATTAAGTTCTCATACCTCCGTCTTTCTTCTTTTTGTGTGGTTATAAAGATTAATAAATAGTCATGGCACCAGGTTATTTTTGTTTTCATTTTGTTTTCCCTGCTCTGGTGTGTTCCACGTGGCTTATGTCTCGGTAAAGAAGATATATTTATTCGTTAATAGATAAGTCGCCCTATTTGCCTGGACAGATAAGAAATAGATGAAGAAAAATTGTTCGCTAATTGTTAGGGTTGCTTTCTTTTCGTTCACACACTTATGTCTCAGCCTAAACAATCGAGATGATAGGCTTTTGTTATTTAGTAAAATGTGTTCTTTGTCTTTCAGAATATTTTTAATATAACATTTGAATTATGGAAATATTTGTTCAAAATTTTGTTAGTTAGAAACAGGTAATGTTTGTTAAATTCTACTCGAAAATGAAAGACATTTAACGTAATTTATTGAATTTCATTATATTAAACAAACTTATCATATGCTTTTTTTGTCTGGTAACTTATTTAAGTGGTGCCAGACTTCAGGGTGATTAGCTCCCAGTGGTGGCCAATTAGCTACAGCTCTACCCATTAGTACCAGAAGCTTCAGGTTCGAATCCTGGTGATGGCAAGGATGTTTGTTAGTTATTCGAATCAACGTTAAACTGTAGATCCCGGTCTCATATGACCGTAGAGCACCACAGAATCCAATCAGACTTCTCATCCACATCATTCACAATTTGTATAGGGGCTACTGAGCTCTAGTAACAGTAATGTGGTGTTGTGTAGTAGTAGTCAAATTAGACCGGGACCTACAGTTTAAAGTGGATTCCGAAGCACTACAAGAATCTATGCTACAGTCTGCACTCGAACGCCATAGCGGTAGTCACTCGACCATCAAGCCACATTATATTTTCCATTATATTATATTTTCGTCTATCAAACAAACAAAAATTCAAGACAAAATTTACAAAGTGAATAAATTATCAAAAACAATAATATCATAAACATAAACAATGAGATCGTAAAAAAATCATACAGTTTACTTCTCAAAATATAATTTTTTCTTCGATAAATATTTAATTTTGAGTCTATGAGAATATCAATATCAGAAATTCAATATTTATCAGATATTTTTTAAAGAAAAGATAATATATATATATATATATATATTTTTTACAATCTATAGTACACTAGAAAGAAATTAAATTCAAAAAATAATAATCACTCTAGATCGCCATCTTTACTTCCTTCGTACACCATAACTCCATCAAAATAGAAGAAAAAGAACACTAAAGTTCATGCCATCATAAAATGGAGTTCATAACTCATCGGTTATTTGATACAGAAGCTCGTATATATTGTCATTCGAAGACAATTACTGGCCAAAGAGATCATTTTTCCTCCTGTAATATTTCCTTTCCAACAAAACTTGATTAGAAAAATTCCCCTTTTTATATCCCTGCATAAATAATATTAGATTATACAAAAATTAATTATACCTTCTGGGAAAATCCTTCAACCTCAATAGAATTTGGAACATCCCGAAATTAATAATTCTGTTCGTTTATTATCCACAGAACATTTATTGCAAAAATTATCTTCTCTAAATGGAAGAGCCGACCATGAATTAAGTTCGCATACCTCCGTCTTTCTTCTTTTTTGTATGGTTATGAAAGATTAATGAATAGTCATGGCACCAGGTTATTTTTGTTTTCATTCTGTTCCTGAAAGTTCCTCCCGCTCTGGTATCTTCTACGTGGCTTATGTCTCCGTAAAGAGGATCTATTTATTCTCTAATAGATAAGTCGCCCTATTTGCCTGGATAGATAAGAAATAGATAAAGAAAAAAAAAATGTTCGCTAATTGTTAGGTTGCTTTCTTTTAGTTCACACACTTATGTCTCAGCCTAAACAATCGAGATGATAGGCTTTTTGTTATTTAGTAAAATGTGTTCTTTGTCTTTCAGAATATTTTTAATATAACTTTTGAATTATGAAAATATTTGTTCAAAATTTTGTTAGTTAGAAACAGGTAATGGTTAAATTCTACTCGAAAATGAAAGACATTTAACGTAATTTATTGAATTTCATTATATTAAACAAACATATCATATGCTTTTTTTTGTCTGGTAACTTATTTAAGTGGTGCCAGACTTCAGGGTGATTAGCTCCCAGTGGTGGCCAATTAGCTACAGCTCTACCCATTAGTACCAGAAGCTTCAGGTTCGAATCCTGGTGATGGCAAGGATGTTTGTTAGTTATTCGAATCAACGTTAAACTGTAGATCCCGGTCTCATATGACCGTAGAGCACCACAGAATCCAATCAGACTTCTCATCCACATCATTCACAATTTGTATAGGGGCTACTGAGCTCTAGTAACAGTAATGTGGTGTTGTGTAGTAGTAGTTAAATTAGACCGGGACCTACAGTTTAAAGTGGATTCCGAAGCACTACAAGAATCTATGCTACAGTCTGCACTCGAACGCCATAGCGGTAGTCACTCGACCATCAAGCCACATTATATTTTCCATTATATTATATTTTCGTCTATCAAACAAACAAAAAAATTCAAGACAAAATTTACAAAGTGAATAAATTATCAAAAACAATAATATCATAAACATAAACAATGAGATCGTAAAAAAATCATACAGTTTACTTCTCAAAATATAATTTTTTTCTTCGATAAATATTTAATTTTGAGTCTATGAGAATATCAATATCAGAAATTCAATATTTATCAGATATTTTAAAGAAAAGATAATATATATATATATATATATATTTTTACAATCTATAGTACACTAGAAAGAAATTAAATTCAAAAATAATAATCACTCTAGATCGCCATCTTTACTTCCTTCGTACACCATAACTCCATCAAAATAGAAGAAAAAAAGAACACTAAAGTTCATGCCATCATAAAATGGAGTTCATAACTCATCGGTTATTTGATACAGAAGCTCGTATATATTGTCATTCGAAGACAATTACTGGCCAAAGAGATCATTTTTTCCTCCTGTAATATTTCCTTTCCAACGAAACTAGATAAAAAAAATTCCTTTTTTATCCCTGCATAAATAATATTAGATTACACAAAAATTAATTATACCTTCTGGGAAAACCCTTCTGCCTCAATAGAATTAGGAACATCCCGAAATTAATAATCCTGTTCGTTTATAATCCACAGAACGTTTATTGCAAAAAATTATCTTCTCTAAATGGAAGAGCCGACCATGAATTAAGTTCGCATACCTCCGTCTTTCTTCTTTTTTGTATGGTTATAAAAGATTAATGAATAGCTATTTCTCCAAGTTACTTTTTGTTTTCATTCTGTTTTTTCCCGCTCTGGTGTCTTCCACGTGGCTTATGTCTCTGTAAAGAAGATATATTTATTCGCCAATAGATAATCGCCATATTTGCCTGTACAGCAAAGGAATCAAGAAAAAAATGTTCGCTAATTGTTAGGGTTGCTTTCTTTCCGTTTACACACTATGTCTTACCCTAATCAGTCGAGATGATAGGTTTTTGTTAATAAGTGAAACGTGTTCTTTGTCTTACAGGACAAGTGTAATATTACTTTTGAATGATGGAAATAATTTTTTTTTTTTAATTTTCTTAGTTAGAAATAGATAATGTTTCTTAAATTCTATTCGAAATTGAAAGAAATCTCTACGAAATTTATTGAATTTTATTATATTTAATACACTGATCATGTGATATGTTGTAACTTATTTAAATGGGGCCCGATAGCCGAGTGACATCGCTATGGCGCTTGGTTGCGGCCTATTCAATGTTACACAAATAATATAACAAAAATAATCTTATAATTAATTTTACAAATAGAAAGCATAAAATATTTCATTTATTAGCGCAAGTATTTTAAGCATTAAATGTTTGTGAATTTGGGAAATCTTTATTAGTACAAAAGGTGTTTATTTTCTCAGAAATGTTTATTTTATGAAAAAAATTATAACTTTAGATACCAATAATACAAAAATTATTCTGCCTGTGTTTAGTAGCAGTGCAATTTTTTTTTTTTTTTTTTGAGTTTTCTAGTAATTTTTGTATCTGTAACAATATTGCTGATTGCAGTAAAAGTATTGCAAAGTTTTCAAGTATTCGGTCGCCTAAGTTTTTTTTTTATTTTCTTTCTAATGCAGCTGGCAAACACAGACAGCTTGGTCTTAGATGTCTTAAGGCAAGTGCTGCACAGACGTACTCACTTTGCATGACCCAGGGAGCGCGTGTAACTTGAAGATAAGCCACGGACGCGGAGTAACAATGCCCCCGAAACTCTCTACGATCCTATTAGACCGGGACCTACTTTTTAAAGTGGATTCCGAACCACTACAAACAACCATGACACCGCCGGGACTCGAACCCGAAACCTGTGGTACCGAGTGCCAGAGCGCTAGCCACTCGACCATTCAGGCCCTCGGTCGCCTAAGTTAAATCTCAAAATGTTTAATTTTTATTCAGACAAATATTATTTTTTTAATAAAATAAATGTATCATATTACTTATTCTTTCTTTAATATAATCGGACTAGCGCTTAGTGACCCCACGTTTCGGGTTTAAGTCGCGGCGGTGCCATGGATGTTTTTAATGGTTTAGAATCCACTTAAAATAGTAGGTCCGATGCTCACAGGGACATGGTCAATACGACCCAATCCTCGACGCAATTTAAAAAAAATAAATAATCACTTTCTAATGCCTCTAAGTAAATCTGAATAAACATTTTACCACTTTTTTTTTTTTTTTTTAATATGAAAGAAAAATTAATTTAAAAAATGAGTGTCTGCATTAAATTACCATCTTAAAAGTTGCTACACAATAAATACGAAATTTTACAATGACAAAAAGACTTAAAATTATTTACTAATAAATTTATCAAATGGAGTTGGTGTATAAACCTGTAAAGTTGACATACGAATAAATTTAAAATAATAATAACAAATAAAACACATTTTTTTAAATTAATTAATCTGTAATATCAAATTAATTCCGTCGTTAACTAATTAGCACTTAAAAGTTTAATCGAATTAATAACCTTTTCCCATCTATTATAGGAGCTTAACATTATATTAATATTTAATTTTTTTTTTTAAATTTGAAAATTTAGAAACGAAAATATGCAAAAACTCACCATAGTCAAATACATTTTTAATAAAATTAACCATTTAATGATGAGTAATTAATGTTAAAAAACCTCTTCCCAACAACGACTACGACATTCGAAACGTCCCACCAATTACATCAAGTAGAAGTTTAGTTGCGACTCCTATAGTCATACATGAAGTGGGCTTCAAACTAAAAAAAAAAAATAAGAAGGATATCCTCGATGAAGATTCATTTTACATCCTTAGAATGGTTATAAGGCTTGGTTTTGTCATGTCTGATCTCGTTCCCAGGGTAAGTTACAATCAAGTACTTTGTTTTCAATCGCTTGTAGTTGTAAAGAGTCTGAAAGAGTGAAAATTGCAACGTATTTGAAGTGGTGTAAATGATCACAGACAACCAACATCGTACATTTGAGGGTGAAACGAGGCCTTGAATTTCATTATGGGCATGAACAATTAGCAGCCCCATCTAATGATATTACTTTACTAAAATTTAATACTAGTAACAATTTTTTTTTAGTCTGGTATAGTTAAGTGTTGGTATCATTTATATGTGTAACTAGATAAGTCAATGTGTCTTATGCGTCAAAGCGCATTTCTTTACAGATAAAAAAAATTGACTGCGTAAATGTGATTTATAATAAATCTTTCATTGACATTTTTACGTAAACAGGATGTTCATGTCTCGATTACCACACTTATTTTTATTTCCAACCTATAGATTTCAATACAAAAATTATGTGTATTAATTCAGTGTAGTTGTTTTAGCTAACAAATTATACTTTTTGGTCTATTTACAAAATAAAATATGAGAAAATGTTCAACTACAATCTTAAGTAATAAATTATATGAATTAACTTACTAAATTGTACTGTAAAATGATGGGTTTTTTTTTTCTTTTACAATCGATCGTTCTTAAATATTCCACATCCAAATTAAAATAGGCGGAAATAGGCAACATAAGTTTCCAGTAAAGTCGACATTATTTACAATTTATAGATATATGTTATTTCTTGAGCAACATTTCAAATTTAAAACTATATAAATTTCGATAAAATTTAAAAAACAATTCCAGAATAAACTATTCAAATTTCTATAAAAATAAATAATTCTTTTTTATATTTTATTATTATTATTCAATGGCGCAACTTCCCGATGGTTGGCCAAGGCCGTCTGTCTACTGGCAGATTCCAAAACATGACATGCTTTCTTTTTCGGGTAGGTTGTCAGCAGTACACCCCATAGTCACATTAGACCGGGACCTACGTTTTAAAGTGGGTTCTGAATCACTGCAAACATCCATGTTACCGCCGGGACTCGACCCCGAAACCTGTGGTACCGAGTGCCAGTTTTGTTTAGTTTGTCGCTCTACGGTCAGTTTTTGCACACTTTAGACTAATTACACCGGGACCTACAGTTTAAGGTGGATTCCGAACCACTCAAACATCTATGCCACCGCCACGATTCGAACCTGCTGCTCGTGGTATCGAAGGTTAGAGGCCACTTGGCCATCAGGACGCTACCGATCGCCAGAGCGTATTATTGTTATTATCAAATCGCTCTATCTTTCAGGCTCCATAAAAAAAACTTCAATTCCGTAAACAATATCCGAAACATTTTACATATATAATTTTCAATCACTTAACTTTTCAATCAAACTCAAACAGAATCATCCCTTACAATTTAAGCCATACTGACTAATATAGTAGCCAGTTTCACCAAAGTCCTAAGGCCATAAGAAAACTGAAAGTAATAGAGGTAGTAGCTTCTTTTTCCCGATAAAGACTTTTAGTGATGATCATAAAGTTTAAGCAATGTCGGCCGAGTCCAGTAAATTGTTGTAAAGCCGAGAGAAATACGGACATTGTTATGTAGAAAGACATCGATTTGATGTTGAGCAGACTTTTAAATAACATTTTCGACGCCTGAACAAGATTGGGGTGTCAAGAAAAATCCATATATTTTAATGAAACAAATCGTACCAAAATAAATACTTTTTATTCCGAGAGTCTTGGGTACTAAATTTCAATGTTCTTGTGTAAAAAAAAAAAAACCAAAATATTTATCCAAAATAAAAAACAAATAAATTCAAGTATTAAAATAATGGAAACACACAGTGATTCACACACTGTAGGACTCAAACTAAAACTATAATAGAGTGGAGAACTCGTATGTTAAATGGAGCGCGATGTATTTTCTCCTCAAATCTAGCATTAAATCATTTATAATCAAATAAAAATTAAACTGCATCCATTGATAAAAATTAAACTGCATCCATTGATAAAAATTAAACATTCATTAATAAAAATTAAACTTTTTTTTTCTTTCTAATGCAGCTGGCAAACACTTAAACAGCTTGGTCTTGGATGCCTTAAGGCAAGCGCTGCACAGACGTTACTCACTTTGCATTTCCCAGAGGGCACGCGTAGCTTGAAGATAAACCACGGACGCGGAGTAACAATGCCCCCGCAGCGCTCTACAATCCTATTAGGACCGGGACCTACGGCTTAAAGTGGATTCCGAACCACTACAATGGATTCCGAACCATGGGCAAAGCCGGGATTCGAATCCGATACCTGTGGTACCGAACGCCGGAGCGCTAGCCATTCGGCCATCAGGCCCCATAAAAATTAAACTACATTGTAGCATTTTTTTCTCACGGGAACAGCGGCATTTCATTCCCATAAGAAAGGAATGTATGTAACTCGACTAATATATAATAACCCATCACTCAAATTTGACGGCAGATAAGCAGTATTGGGGGTAGTTATATTACATGCAATTAGTGTTATGAACTAATGACAAAAACATGTCACTCAAATCTCGCAGTAGATATTCGGTATCATGTATAATGAGACTCAGGAAATTAGCGTATGTCTGTGCAACCTTCACAGGTCTAAATAATTACAGATTGAATGTGAACTACACCATGAGACATTTCTCAGCTCTTGGTGACAGACCATGAGCAGAGAAATGTCTAGTCCAATGAGAAGTGAGAGAAGCTGACCCCCTCTTGATGGATTGTCTTAAAAGAGGTTTTTGGTGAAGAAGAGAGAAAGTTCTAGTTGACCAGAAGTGTTATGTTTCTTTTTTTTTTTCTGAATTGACTGAATAGGAAGATTTTGCCTGTGTATAAAGTGAACCCCGTGTGGTTTCGTGTATCACGCCGTGTGATAGTTATGGTCTGCCGCAGACCAGGCAATTAGACTCGAGAACTCTGAAAATCACCGACTTTGGAGTGAACTGTATTTATGATTTAATCACGTACTTGTGATCAGATTTATATTGAGTTTTCATTTCTTTGTATAGGCCGAGTTGTTACAGCATATAGTGAAATTGAAATGCTCTCCTTTTGCTCGCCAGCGACCTTTGACACTAAAGTTCCATTCAAACGAGAGCACGAATCGAGTGGAGTCACTCCCAGGTGATCTTGCTCGAATCGTCTCCGTTTGACAGCGAGAAAGAAACTACATCTCTATCTGTAATTAACAGATTGTTGTAAAAGGGGGTCTCTGATGTGCGGAAGAAACCGACTCTTGCCGGAGCAAGCTCGAAAGACATGATTTTCTGTGAAACCGGCTTTCAATGGGTTGGCGAATGCCATTCGTCCTTTATACATTCTTATCTGGACGGGCTTAAGACAGAACACATACATGTTGGATTTTTGGGGGGACACATTGACCCAAGTCATTTGTAGACAGATATGTAGCAATTTCGACATGATAAATGATGAACCTGTCCTTCACCACCACTACTGCTACTACTACTACACCACACCACATCAATGTGCCTAGAGCTGAGTTGCCCCTATACAATTTCGAGATGATGTAAGTGAAAAGTCTGACTAGGTTCTGTGACGCTTTAAGGTCATATGAGACCGGGACCTACGGCTTAAGGTGAATTACGAACCACTACAAACATCCATGGCCCCTCCTGGGCTCGAACCCGAAATATGCGGCACCGATTGCTAGACACTCGGCCACCACCTATAAATCTATATCTCAGAACAACTTTAAGTGATAGAGAGATAACATCTGAAGGTTTCGCACCCAAATCCCATTATCCTCGAAACCAGAGGAAGGATAAGTAGCCCTTATAGATTTATCCTGCCTATCCCCGGCATAGACACGGAAGCTCTCAATCCGGCAACGTTTTTAGGGTTTCGAACCAAGATCTTTTGCTTGGAAAATGAAATCGATATCTCTCCGACGGCTATAGCCCAAGATTACTAGTGCATACATAAATTTAGCGAAATTTCTTTTTTTAATATAGCCTGATTATCAATAAGATATGGACTTTGTTGGAAATGTATTTTACGACATAATACTATACTACATAATTTAGGTCAAAAACAAAAATTATTTATCAAAACGCCTCTTTTTATGTTTAAAATCGTTAATTTCGTTTCTTTTCGACACTAAAAGAAACGAAAAACTCTGCGTGTTTAGTTTATTTACTACAGATCATTTATCCTAAATAAATTTTTTTACTAATTTAATAACACAAAATAATCAAAAGAAAAAAAATTTATTATAATTCCAGCAATTATTTAAAATACGTTGCGTGCTTGCTTCTAAAAGAACATTAGTCATAGTTTCAGTAGCATGACATTTCCTGTAATTAACAGTAGTTCCCGCAGAGAAGATTTTGTTTTTGTTTGGTACATTTTGTCATTATGATAAATCAATAGAAATTCTTTGTCTTGTCGCTATCTAAATTCAATCTTTCAATGTTGTTTATGAATTTTTAATATGTTTAGTTATCTTTTCAGAGATATTATACATATGTTAAGAAATAAAATGAAAGAATAAATTGTAAATGGAAGAAATTTTGTCGTTCGTAATTTTGGCATTAATGCATTTACAGCAAGCATGAAAATTATTATTTTTCTGTATTTAATTTTTTTTTTTTTTTATTTCCAATGGCAAGGCAATACTGAGAATATGGGTACAATATAGACCTACCTCCTAGTGATGCCCCCTTGGCAACATTCTATACGACTAAGTGGTATGCAGTTTTCGGCACGACCGTCCGGTTAGACTACTACTACTACTATTATTATTATTATTATTATTACACCACACCACATCACTATGCCTAGAGCTGAGTTGCCCCTTTACAGTTTGGTAATGATGTGGGTGAGAAGTGTGATTGGATTCTGTGACGCTCAACCGTCATACGAGACCGTGACCTACAGCTTAAAGTGGATTCGAACCATTACAAACCCTCCATGGCACAGCCAGGACTCGAACCCTGTGGGAACGAGTACCAGAACGCTAGACACTCGGCCATCAGTCCCTTCCTTCCTCCTCCCCCCCCTCCCCGTCGTATTGGGTTGCATGTATTGCAATGGAATGGTGGTGACTTGTCTTAATCAAAAGGTCTGACCTAATGAACATCTACAAGCATTATGATTTTCGACCCACCAAGCTGACCCTCTTTGTGATTTGATAGAACTAATGAACCCAGCTCATCATCATTGTTGCTTGCCACTTCATGGTAAATCCTAGACGGCGAGATATTGGTAAGTTAGAAAACTCTTAAAGCAATGACTTCGTTCAACATTGTATATTTCACATTAATATATATTAACAATTTATAACCGCGTTTCTACCTGTAACCGCGTTCATACTAGGCACTGCAACAGCGCCCCTTGCGGCGTCCCAATGAAAAGTTGAGTTAGCATCGAACTTCCCCGCCCGAGAGGACATACTGCGCATCCGGCATTGAATGACAATCTCTCATCCCGAGAGCTAGAAATGGAATTCTTCCACGAAATATAAGTATATGGACTTTAAAGGTGTTACCATTGCATAGTAATCTTTGTAATGTGTTATGTCCATGCACTTGTAATCAACATGGTGTGTTTTGTTAAATGCGTGTTCTTGTGTCCTGATCACACTCAGATCTAGCTGCAACAACAACAAAAAGACGACATATACTACAAATTGGCGCCCAACGTGAGGCTTCCAGTAATTATCCACTATAAATTCTTTTTTTAAGGGGGAACCTGTTGTATTGCTGTCGATGTAATATGAATAAAACATAATGATATTTCGTCATTTTAAAAACAATGTTCTAGCAGAGATTATTCTAAATTATTTTGTTTTAACATGCTAACAAACACAATGCAAATAATACAGATTTAAGAAGTATTTAAAATTATGCTTTTAAAGTATTAAATCAAACGCTGAGAAAGTTAAATTTCTAAATGTATTTCTTTCAATTGCACAAATAATTTTACATTATTATTATTCTTTTAATCACACGTTACGTTAATAAAAATCCAGAACTTATTTTTAGAAAATTATATTTATAGAAAAATGTATGACGATGTTATAGAAAAATGTATGACAAAACAACATTTCAATACTTACGAATACTGAATTGAGATGGTGATTGACAGGATAACGCAAGTGGAATCTGAAATGAAATAAATTATTCGATTATTAATTCAAAATATTTTAAACTGAAATAAGGCATAATTTATTTTAGGAAAAATTTTAAATTTATTTACATCATATACGTTTTCTAAAATAACGACAACTAGTTTCGAAAACGATGCCTAAAAAAAAATTCCAGATTCTAAAAATATCTTGAAATCAACATACTTGTCTGGAGTTTTCCCATTTTCTTATCTACATTTACAACTAAACATTATCTTAAACAGCAAATATTATCCCACCTTTAAAAAAATACCTCATTCACCCAAGAAAATGATGACTATATTAATTTTTTTAAAATTTAAGGCTACCAGCAAAACGGTTTGACTCTTACGTTAGACTTTGCAAGTACTTTCAAGGAAGGGTTGGCCGTTACGTTATACTTTGGAAGCGATAATGGGAGAGGGAGAAAAAGAAAAGGTACTGTGCAGAGTCGAGTATCGTTTCAACGTATCGTTTAAGAATATATTGCTTCTGTTCTTGGTCAAATCATCAAAATATGAATGGGATAAATTAATACTTTTTTTTTGAATTCCAACAGACTAATATTCAATTAACGTTATCCTGTAATGTGCTAAGCGATCGTTCTCGAAATTAAAATTTATAAAAACCTATTTAAGAAATTCTATGGGACAGGACAGACGACACAGTTAGGCTATTCTATCTATTGAACATTCCACGGCCCGAAACTTGGACCTTTGTGCTATCATTGAAACTTTTGCTGATCAGAAAGCCCCTAAATGAAGTATAATAATTTTAATAAATAAAATGTTTTTACTTAAAAAACCATATAATTTTAATTTAACATACCTTTTAATTAAAAGTTCCTAGTATCGATTGAAATTAATACATATATTAGGCAAAACTTTATTAAAAAGAAAATACAATGATGATACTTTGCATTGAGGGCCCTCTGTTCGAAAAACTTGCCACTGATGGTAGTTACGCCACTGCCTGGAGACATAATTTCACTATGGCCGTCAGGACTGTTTTTTAACATAAGGACTCGATGACAAAAAAATAACATCAGCAATTTAACAATTCCAAAATGACCCAATAATATTAGGCTTTCTGGCATAAATACAGCATGCAATGTTTATTACGAGGATACAAACAAACTCCCTTCGTTAAAAAACGAGCCAACAGCGTTAAGATCTAATAAATAAACAATATGAGCCGGCAAGCAAAGAGCTCCTCCCTCATCACAATGGATGGCCAGTAGGGAAGGTCAGTAGCAGCAGTTCCTATTCCCCGATGATCCCTCCCCGCAATATTCTACTTCATTTTACTGAGAGCCCGCCCACGCTTAATGCCATCCCAAAATGAAGTGTCTTCAATAAAACTACACGGAATGTCTTTCGGTTCGAGGCGACGCGGGATTTTTACAGGGAACGAGAAAAGTAAAGGACGTTAAGAAATTGATGGGTAAGGGAATGTAATAAATGGTCCCGAGCATTAACAAGGGAGCCTTTAATTTCTCGTTTCACTACTGTTCTTTTTATTCGCCTTTTAACTATCCTTTTAGTAATATTGAATATGGAGAAGAAATTAAATAATTTTTGTGTGTCTCTTTTTAAAGTTGTTTCTGTTAATAGCATTCTTCCTTACCATTTCTTTTCCAAAAAAAAAATATTACGTTAGAAATAAAAATGAGTTAATAACAGGAAAACTTTATTAAAAAAAAATTAAACAATACATTCTTAGTTTTATTAAAATGTTCTTGTATTGCATTGATATTTTAAGAATTTCACTTGAAGTTACTAAATCTTTAAAAACAGCTGTCTAGTGTTTGTTCTCATTGGTTCTTCGACATGTCGTTTACGATTATAAGAACATATTGCTACTGTGCGACAAGGCAGATTAAACAATTAGGCTATTTTATCCATTGAACATTCCATGGCCCGAAACTTGAACTTTGTTGCTGTCATTGACACTTTTGTTGATCAGAAATCTCAAAAAATCGAATTGTCGAATTAAAACTACTGGTTTTTCTAGTAAATAAAAGGTTTACTAAAAAAAAAAAAACAGTAATTTTAATTCGCCCCCATAGTGTGTATCAATCAAAAATAATATCTATTTTAGTGCTTTATTAAAAGAAAACACACTGATGATACTTTGCATTGAGGGGCTCCCAATTCGATAAAAAATGCCATGGTTATAGTTATGTCACTACCTCGAGGCATCATTGACCGACATGAGGACTCCCCGACAAAAAATAACACCAACAATTTAACATTTCCAAAATGATCCAATAATATTAGCTTTCTGGCATAAATACAGCATCCAATGTTTATTATGAGGACACAAACAAACTCCCTTCATTATAAAAACGGCCCAACAGCGATAAGGTCTAACAAATGAACAATATGCAAATGAACAATAGCAGGCAAGCAAAGAGCTCCTCTCATCACAATGGACAGCCAGTAGGGAGGTCAGTAGCTGTTCCTATTCCCCGATGATTCCTCCCTGCAATGTTCTACTTCATTCTACTGAGCCCGCCCACGCTTAGTGCCATCCCAAAATGAAGTGTCTTCAATGAAATTACACGGAATGTCTTTCGGTTCGAGCCGACGCGGGGATTTTACCGGGAACGGGAAGAGTAAAGGACGTTAAAAATTTATGGGTAAGGGAATGTAATAAATGGTTCCAAGCATTAACAAGGGAGTCTTTTAATTTCTCGTTTTTCAGCTATTCTTTTTATTCGCCTTTTCGCAATCATTTTAGTAATATCGAATATGGAAAAGAAATTAAATAATTTGTGTGTCTCTTTTAAGCTCGTTTACGTTAATAGCTTCCTACTTCAACATTTCTTTTCCAAAAGATATTCTGTTAGAAATAAAAATGAGTTAATATTGGGACTCTATAAAAAATTTTTTAACAATATATTCTTAGTTGTATTCAATTGTTCGTGTATTAAATAAATACTTAAAGTATTTCACCTAAAGTTATTGATTTATTAAATTTTTAAAACAGCTTTCTAGTGTTTGTTCTCATTGGTTCTTCGACGTATCGTTTAAGGATATATTGCTTCTGTTCTTGGTCAAATCATCAAAAAGTATGAATGGGTTAAATTAATACTTTTGAATTCCAACAGGATAATATTCAATTAGCGTTATCCTATAATAGGATAAGCGATCGTTCTCGAAATTAAAATTGACAAAAAGAAATTAAGAAAGAATTAAGAAATTCTATAGATAAGATAGATAGAATAGCCTAATAGTGAAATCTATCTATTGAACATTCCACGGCCCGAAAGTTGGACCTTGGTGCTATCATTGACACTTTTACTATCAGAAAGCCCCCATAAAATTATAATACATTTTAACTAAAACAAACCAGTAATTTTAATTGATACCCTCTTTAAATTAAAAGTTCATAAAACAACCAAAAATAATACGTATTTTATGTAGTACTTGATTAAAAAGAAAATACAAGGATGATAGTTTGGATTGAGGATCGTCCCATTCGAAAATTTGCCACGGATGATATAGTTACGCTAGTGCCTGACGGCATTATTTTACTGAGGCCATCAGGACAGTTTTTTAAATAACATACGGACTAGATGACAAAAAATAACACCAAACAATT
This sequence comes from Caerostris extrusa, assembly GCA_021605095.1. Lineage (NCBI taxonomy): Eukaryota > Metazoa > Arthropoda > Arachnida > Araneae > Araneidae > Caerostris > Caerostris extrusa. Next base: position 16,074 of record BPLR01001044.1, on the reverse strand, counting down.
TAACAATTCCAAAAAATGATCCAATAATATTAGCTTTCAGGCATAAATACAGCATCTAATGTTTATTATGGCGACACAAACAAACTTCCCTTCGTTAAAAAAACGGCCCAACAGCGATAAGATCTAATAAACGAACAATATGAGCCGGCAAGCAAAGAGCTCCTCTCATCACAATGGATGGCCACTGGAAGGTCAGTAGAAGCAGTTCCTATTCCCCGATGATTCCTCCCCGTGTTCTGGGTTCATTCTACTGAGAGCCCGCCCACGCTTAATGCCACCCCAAATGAAGTGTCTTCAATAAAAACTACACGGAATGTCTTTCGGTTCGAGCCGTCGACATGGGATTTTTACTGGGAAACGGGAAACGTAAGGGACGTTAAAAATTGATGGGTAACGGAATGTAATAAATGGTTCCATGCATTAACAAGGGAGTCTTTAATTTCTCGTTTCACTACTGTTCTTTTTATCCCCATTTAGCTATCCTTTTGTGAAATTTTTTTTTTATAAATATCGAATATGGAAGAGAAATTAAATAATTTTTTTGTGTGTTTCTTTTTAAGCTCATTTCTGTTAATAACATTCTTTTCTTACCATTTCTTTTCTAAAAAATGTTATATTAGAAATAAAAATGAGTTAATAATAGGACATTATAAAATGTTTTATCAATATGTTCTTAGTTTTATTAAAATGGTCTTGCAGTATATTATTATACTTAAAGAATTTCAACCTGGTTATTGACTTATTGAATTTTTCAAAATATCTTTCTAGTGTTTGTTCTCATTCTTCGACATGTTAGAAGATGTGGTTTAAGATTAATAAGAACATATTGCTTCTGTTCTTGACCCTCAAATCATCAAAATATGAAGAAGGTAAATTAATACTTTAATGAATTCCAACAGGATAATATTCAATTGGCGTTATGATATAATGGCAGGCATAATAGAAAAATACAAATAGTACAAATAGACTAGGTAGTTTAGAAAATACAATGATGATACTTTGCATTGAATGGCCCCCAATTCGAAAAATTTGCTACGGGTGTTATAGTTACGCCACTGCCTGGAGACATTATTTCTCAATGGTCATCGGGACAGTATTTGGGCCTACATGAGGACACCATGATAAAAAAAAGACACCAACAATTTTACAATTCCAAGAATGATTCAATAATATACGCTTTTTGGCATAAATACAGCATGAAATGTTTATTATGAGGACACAAACAAACCTCCCTTCGTTAAAAAAAAACGACCCAGCAGCGATAAGGCCTAATAAATAAACAATATAAGCAGGCAAGCAAAGAGCTCCTCTCATCACAATGGATGACCAGTAGCTGTTCTATTCCCCGATGATTCCTCCCCGCAATGTTCTACTTCATTCTACTGAGAGCTCGCCCACACTTAGTGCCATCCCCAAATGAAGTGTCTTCAATAAAACTACACGGAATGTCTTTCGGTTCGAGCCGACATGGGATTTTTAGTGGGAACGGGAAACGTAAGGGACGTTTAAAAATTGATGGGTAAGGGAATGTAATAAATGGTTCCAAACATTAACAAGGGAGTCTTTAATTTCTCGTTTCACTACTGTTCTTTTATCCTCATTTAGCTATCCTTGTGAATTTTTTTTTTTTTTTTTAAATATCGAATATGGAAGAGAAATTAAATAATTTTTGTGTGTTTCTTTTTAAAGGTCACTTCTCATAATAGAATCTTTCCTTACCATTTCTTTTTCTAAAAATTTTATACTAGGAATAAAAACGAGTTAATAATATAACTTTATAAAAAAATTAACAATATATTCTTAGTTTTATTAAAAATGGTCTTGTAGTATATTTATACTTAAAGAATTTAACCTGGAGTTATTGATTTATTAAATTTTTAAAAATATATTTCCATTGTTTGTTCTTATGAAGATGCGGTTTAAGATAAGAACATATTGCTTCTGTTCTTCGTCAAATCATCAAAATATGGATTTTGAAAATTAATACATTTATGAATTCAAATTAGATAATATTTAATTGGCGTTATGATATAATGGTAGGCAATATGAAAACAAAACAAAAGGTTATATATTGATAACTAAGATTATGAGAACATATTGTTTAAGATTACATGATCATATTGTTTAAGATTACATGATCATATTGTTTATAATCTTAAACAATATGATCATGTAATCTTAAACAATATGTTCTCATAATCTTAGTTATCAATATATAATCTTTTTGTTTTTGTTTTTCAAAAACAAAAGGTTTTGTTTTCAACAAATTATAAGCACGTATTGCTTCTGTTCTTGGTCAAATCACCAAAATATAAATGGAAATATGAATTCCAACAGGATAATATTCAATTGAGGTTCAATGGCAGACAATATGAAAATCAAATCAAAAGATTGTATAATGATAAACAATATGTTTTTAAAATGGTAGTTAAGATTATAATAACATATTGTTTAAGATTATAATAACATATTGTTTAAGATTATAATAACATATTGTTTCTATTCTTGGTCAAATCACCAAAATATGAATTGGGTAAATTAATACTTTTATGAATTCTATCAAGATAATATTTAATTCAGGTTATGTTATAATAGCAGATAATATGAAAACTAAATCAAAAGATTGTATAATGATATTTATTCGCCTTTTCGCTATCATTTTAGTAATATCGAATATGGAAAAGAAATTAAATAATTTTTGCGTCTCTTTTTTAAAGCTCGTTTACGTTAATAGCTTCCTACTTCAACATTTCTTTTCCAAAAGATATTCTCTTAGAAATAAAAATGAGTTAATATTGGAACTTTATAAAAAAAAAAAAAAATTTTAACAATACATTCTTAGTTGTATTCAATTGTTCGTGTATTAAATAAATACTTAAAGAATTTCACCTAAAGTTATTGATTTATTAAAAATTTTTAAAACAGCTTTCTAGTGTTTGTTCTCATTGGTTCTTCGACGTATCGTTTAAGGATATATTGCTTCTGTTCTTGGTCAAATCATCAAAGTATGAATGGGTTAAATTAATACTTTTTTTTTGAATTCCAGGATAATATTCAATTAGCGTTATCCTATAATGGGATAAGCGATCGTTCTCGAAATTAAAATTGACAAAAGAAATTAAGAAAGAATTAGGAAATTCTATAGATAAGATAGAATAGCCTAATAGTGAAATCTATCTATTGAACATTCCACGACCCGAAAGTTGGACCTTGGTGCTATCATTGACACTTTTACTATCAGAAAGCCCCATAAAATTATAATACATTTTAACTAAAAAAAACCAGTAATTTTAATTCGATACCCTCTTTAAATTAAAAGTTCATAGAATCAATCAAAAATAATACGTATTTTATGTAGTACTTGATTAAAAAGAAAATACAAGGATGATAGTTTGGATTGAGGATCGTCCCATTCGAAAAATTTGCCACGGATGATATAGTTAAGCTAGTGCCAGACGGCATTATTTCACTGAGACCATCAGGACAGTTTTTTAAATAACATACGGACTAGATGACAAAAATAACACCAACAATTTAACAATTCCAAAAAATGATCCAATAATATTAGCTTTCAAGCATAAATACAGCATCTAATGTTTATTATGGCGACACAAACAAACTTCCCTTCGTTAAAAAAACGGCCCAACAGCGATAAGATCTAATAAACGAACAATATGAGCCGGCAAGCAAAGAGCTCCTCTCATCACAATGGATGGCCACTGGAAGGTCAGTAGCAGCAGTTCCTATTCCCCGATGATTCCTCCCCGCAATGTTGTACTTCATTCTACTGAGAGACCGCCCACGCTTAATGCCACCCCAAAATGAAGTGTCTTCAATAAAACTACACGGAATGTCTTTCGGTTCGAGCCGGCGTGGGATTTTTAGGGAACGGAAAAGTAAAGGGTGTTAAAAATTGATGGGTAAGGGAATGTGGTCCCGAGCATTAACAAGTGAGTCTTTAATTTCTCATTTCAAGACTATTCTTTTATTCCCATTTAGCTATCCTTGTGAAGGTTTTTATATATAAATATCGAATATGGAAAAGAAATCAAATATTTTTCGTGCGGCTTCCTTTTTAAGCTCATTTCTGTTAATAGCATTCTTCCTTACCATTTCTTTTGCCACAAAAATATTATGCTAGAAATAAAAATGAGTTAATAATAGGACATTATAAAATGTTTTTAACATTCTTAGTTTTATTAAAAAATGGTCTTGTATTATATTAATACTTTACAAGAATTTCATCTGAAGTTATTGAATAATTGAATCTTCAAAAATATCTTTCTAGTGTTTGTTCTCATTGGTTCTTCGACATGTTAGAAGATGTGGTTTAAGATTCAAAGAACATATTTTTGAATTCCAACAGTTCTTGACCAAATCATCAAAATATGAAGAAGGTAAATTAATACTTTAATGAATTCCAACAGGATAATATTCAATTGGCGTTATGATATAATGGCAGGCATAATAGAAAAAATACAAATAGTACAAATAGACTAGGTAGTTTAGAAAATACAATGATGATACTTTTTATGCATTGAATGGCCCCCAATTCGAAAATTTGCTACGGGTGTTATAGTTACGCCACTGCCTGAGACATTATTTCTCTATGGTCATCGGGACAGTATTTGGGCCTACATGAGGACACCATGATAAAAAAAAAAGACACCAACAATTTTTACAATTCCAAGAATGATTCAATAATATACGTTTTTTTTGGCATAAATACAGCATGAAATGTTTATTATGAGGACACAAACAAACTTCCCTTCGTTAAAAAACGACCCAACAGCGATAAGGCCTAATAAATAAACAATATAAGCAGGCAAGCAAAGAGCTCCTCATCACAATGGATGGCCAGTAGCTGTTCCTATTCCCTGATGATTCCTCCCCGCAATGTTCTACTTCATTCTACTGAGAGAGCTCGCCCACACTTAATGCCATCCCAAAATGAAGTGTCTTCAATAAACTACACGGAATGTCTTTCGGTTCGAGCCGACATGGGATTTTTAGTGGGAACGGGAAACGTAAGGGACGTTTAAAAATTGATGGGTAAGGGAATGTAATAAATGGTTCCAAACATTAACAAGGGAGTCTTTAATTTCTCGTTTCACTACTGTTCTTTTTATCCCCACTTAGCTAACCTTGTGAAATTTTTTTTTTTTATAAATATCGAATATGGAAGAGAAATTAAATAATTTTTGTGTGTTTCTTTTAAGGTCATTTCTCATAATAGAATCTTTCCTTACCATTTCTTTTCTAAAAATGTTATACTAGAATAAAAACGTTAATAATAGGACTTTTATAAAAAAAAATTAACAATATATTCTTAGTTTTATTAAAATGGTCTTGTAGTATATTTATACTTAATTTAACCTGGAGTTATTGATTTATTAAATTTTTAAAAATATATTTCCATTGTTTGTTCTTATGAAGATGTGGTTTAAGATTATAAGAACATATTGCTTCTGTTCTTCGTCAAATCATCAAAATATGGATTTTGAAAATTAATACATTTATGAATTCCAATAAGATAATATTTATGATATAATGGTAGGCAATATGAAAACAAAAACAAAAGGTTATATATTGATAACTAAGATTATGAGAACATATTTTTTAAGATTACATGATCATATTGTTTAAGATTATAAGCACATATTGCTTCTGTTCTTGGTCAAATCACCAAAATATAAATGGAAATAATACCTTTTTATGAATTCCAACAGGATAATATTCAATTGAGGTTCAATGGCAGACAATATGAAAATCAAATGGTAGACAATATGAAAATCAAAAGATCAAAAGATTGTATAATGATAATAATAACATATTGTTTAATACCATATTTTTAAAAACATATTGTTTAAGAAGATTATATGATCATATTGTTTAAGATTATAATAACATATTGTTTCTGTTCTTGGTCAAATCACCAAAATATGAATTGGGTAAATTAATACTTTTATGAATTCCAAAGAGATAATATTTAATTCAGGTTATGTTATAATGGCAGATAATATGAAAACCAAATCAAAAGATTGTCTAATGATAACTACCATTTTAAAAACATATTGCTTAAGAATATAAGAAATTGTTTAAGATTATAAGAATATATTGTTTCTGTTCTTGGTAAAATCACCAAAATATGAATGGGGTAAATTAATACTTTTATTAATTCCAACAAGATAATATTCAATTTGCATTATGATATAATGACAGCCAATATGAAAAAGGCAATCAAAAGGTTGCATATTGATGATTAATATTATAACCGCATATTATTTAAGATTATAAGATAAATATTATTTCTGTCCTTGGTCCAATCATCAAAATATGAATGGTTCAGAATTTTTTTTATCATAATTTTAGAAATTATTCAGATATTTTTTTAATAAAATATCTTTGCTGGAATAGAAGGTTCAGTAACTAACAAAAATTTAAGTTTTTTATTTTACATTTCGGTAAATTCGAAAGATGAATAGATGCTCATCAAAAGTTATAACTCGTCAGAATCTTAAATAAAGTTGAATATCTAATAGATAAAATGTCCTTCATATTTTATTTCAAACGTATATATTAATCTATATGTTTGGTATTGAAATCTTTTCAGCTTCATAAGAAATTCAAATCTGAAGCTAACCCATCTTTTAAGAAAATCTTTTTGAAAAATTCTGTCCTTCAATTTAACATCGATATTCATTCGATTTATTCAATATTCATTCGTTTTATTCATCGATATTCTATTCGAATAATATTCATTTCATTCGAATCAAAATTCATTCCTATCAATTTATTCATCGATATTCATTCATTCAATTTATTCATCGATATTCATTCAATCATAAATGAAATTCATTCATTCGTTTTAGAAATTTAAGCTATTGTCCAAAAGTATATTTTTATTGATTATTTTCATAAAACTTTATAGTGAATAAATATACGTTATAATATAAGTTATTCAAAGAATTAAAAGAATTTTCATATATCTATCAACAAGCCAATATTCAATAAATTACTAATATAATTTGATATACTATGTAATACAATGAAAAAAATTAATACAATCAATATTGATGTTTTATTTAGGTAATTTTTTAAAAACTTTCATTCCATTTTTTTTTTTCATGCATAATGTTTGTTTGATTGTCGCTCTGCTGTCACTTTTGTGCACTTTTTAGACTAATTAGACTAGAAACTACAGTTTAACGTGGATTCCGAACCACTCACAAAATTCCATACCACAGATAGGATTCAAACTTGTTGCCTGCGGTTTTAAATGACAGAACGTTAGTGAATTGACCATCAAGCTCTTTTAGCACATTTGAAACATATTGTTCAATAACTACATCATACTTTTGACTGTTTGAGACAAATAGAAATAATAATTCATTTCTAGAAACTCCTTCAGAGATAATGGGCCAGTGCATCGTTTGAGAGAAAATTCATAAAATTATTATTACATGTCAATGATTCGTCTTACTTTAGAATAAATCAGCATGGAGTCTAGTAATTTTTTTAAGCAACGACTACTACATACATAATTGTATTTTAAATAACAACCAGTAAAAATTTTGTATTAATAAAAAACAAAACAGATAACTATATACTAACAATTAAGAAGTTTTTCTATTAGCTTCAAATTATTTCAACATAATTTATATTTAGTTACATCATTATTATTAATTTTGCATTTATTTAGATCAATATATTTTTGTCAGTTTTATAAATCGATAGCAAATTATTTGCTTACATAATTTTCGATCTTCCATTAATTTATCAATCAAATACTAGCAAATTATTTGACCATTTTGTCATCCATTAAAGATGACTACAGATTATTTAGGATCAAACAATTTTTATTAGTTTTATATATCGATAGATCAAATTATTTGCTTACATAACTTACGATTACATTAATTTATCAATCAAATACTACAGACCATATTGCTCCCCACACAACGATATAAAATGTTATTAATATCTTTATAACTAAATTAAAAATTAAGAAAATGTTTAGTTATAACAGTATTTATAAAATTAATAGAGATACTTCTTTTGAAACAGTAATCAGCAAATGGAAAATATGCTAAAACAGCCTTCTGTCTCGGAAGGCACGCTAACAAATTTCACTCACTCCAGACACAAGCTCCATTATTCTAATTAAATCCTTTTCAGGTACTATTATTTATCACCATATTATGTGCATCAAGTAATATTATTTATTCTCCTTATGTAGAGAGAATGATTTGTTACATGCATATTCTAAAATGTGTCAACAGCAAACTTGAGATAAAGTAAAATTAGTGTAATAATGCATAAATAGTGAGTATCATCGGAAAGGGCAATACAAAATACGTTAATGTAAAATATTAAAAAAATTCGCAACAATAATACACTTTATTAAACCAACATGCACCTTGAGCTTGATTTAGCTTTAAAATAATAAATGACAAATAAAAGTTTGGTTTGTCATTGAATTTTATAAATCTTTTTTTTGTTTAATTTTTCAAACAAATTATAAGGCAAAATTATTTTTTTTATTATGCATTAAAAAAAAGATAATTAAAGAAATATATAGAAGTTTTTTTTAAAAGATAAAGTTATTTTTTAAGCAACGACTACAATCATACGTATTAATGAGAATCAAAGCCGATAACTATAGACTAATAAATAACTACGACAAAGTCTTTTCTGTTAGCTTCAATTTTATTCATCATAATTTATATTGGTGTTATTACATTTATAACTTATATCATTGTTATAAATTGTATAACTTATTATAATTTTATAACATATTATCCTATTCCTGTTTATTTAAATCTATCTACTTCTGTCAATTTTATATATCGATAGAAAATTATTTGCTTGCATAATTTACGCCTACATTAATTTATCTATCCTACACTACAAAACCATTTTGTTCCACACACAACGATATAAAGCCTTAATATTGTTACACCTAATTTTAAATTAAGAAAATAATAGTTATAATAGCATTTATAAAATGAATACAGATACTTCTTTGAAACAGTAATCAGCAAATGGAAAAATATGCTAATACAACCTTCGTCTACGAAGGCGCGCTAACAAATTTCACACCAGCCACAAGCTCCATTACTATAATTAAATCCTTTCAGGTAATATTATTTATCACCATATTGTGTACATCAAGTAATATCATTTATTCTTCTTATGTAGTGAAAATGATTTGTTGAATTCATGTTCTGAAATGTGTCAACAGCAAAATTGACAAAAATAAAAGTAATGTAATATATAAATAGTATCCTCAAAATATACAGAATACAAAAACATTAATGTAAAATATTCCAAAATTTAGTTTCAATAATATATACTTTATTAAAAAACACGTAAACTGAGTTTAATTCAGCTTAAAAATAACAAATGACAAATAAATGTTTGGTTTGTAATTAAAAAAAAAAAGAAAGATTTATAAAAATGTAATTTTTTCGAAAAAAAAAAAATAAAAATAGCAAAATTAAAAAAAAATTTTTATTATGCAATAAAAAAAAAAAGATAACCAAATAAATAAAAGGGTTTTTTTAAAGATATTTTCATTTTTTCAAAACTTGAAAAACTTGAAAAACAAAAACACAGAACAAAAACTTGAAACTCAAAAACACAGAAAAATAGTTTTTCATTCAAATAAGTAATAAAAAAGGAATTTACAAAACAAAAAATATTTTTAATTACTACTTTTGAAATTTATTTTCCTTTATTGAGGTTAAAAATTCTTTGTCTGGGTTATTTTTATACTTTGTTCTTAATGGATCGTATTTAAGCCACATTTTCTTATTTTTTACTTAATATTTCCATTTTATGTTTTTTATATTTTGTTCCTATTATGTTTTTGCACACATTTAAATGGTTTTTGAGTCAATGCTAAAGTTAAAAATATTTTTTATTTACCAAAAACTTTTAGTCGCTTACGTCATTTTTTTTTTATCTAATTTTTTTGTGTTAACATTTTTTTTTGAATTTGTGTTAATATTTTTTTAGTAATAATACTTTTTAAAAATTATCTTCTTCAAGATATTTTTTTATTAACTCGGGCTTTTTCTCTTATTTCATTTTTTTTATCTCTTTTATTAATAAAACATTTTTAAATGCTTAGAAATTGATTTTTACTATACAAAGTGTGATATTAAATAAAATGTTTTAATTAATTATTAATAATATTTTTAGATATTTAATTAATTGAAGTTTCGTTTTATTTTATTAATAGTTTTAAGATGTTTTTATTAATTGATTATTATTAATATTATTCAATTATTAATTAATATTAATTATATTATATTATCAATTATTTATAACAATGATCGATTAATAATCAATTAGACAAATTTAAGCAGTTTTAAAAATATGTATCCCAGTTCTAAGTATTTTAATAATTAATTTTAAATATTTTGAAAAGTATATTTAAAATTGATTTTGGTTATGCTAACGAAGGAATTTCACAGTAATATAATATGTTATTTTATAAACATTACGTCAATTTTCTATAAATTTAAATCTCTCGACTTCAGAAACATGCGCAATGAATTTGTTTATTCCTTATTTAAATTCATTTATTTAAAAATATCGCTGTAATTATCAAATTTGAATAAAATTTAAATACAAGTTTTGATAATAAAATTAATCAGAAATGTTGACATCAGAATATTTTACAAATTCATTATATCGTATGAATTATAAATGGAGAAAAACCGCTAATTACAACATAAATTAATGATTAATTTTAACCCTCAAATTATCACTTCTTACAATATCAAATTTGAGCCTGAATGGCCCAATGGCTAGCGCTCTGGCGTTCTGTACTACAGGTTTCGGGTTCGAGTCCCGGCGATGCTATAATTGTTTGTAGTGGTTCGGGATCTAGTTTAAACCGTAGGAATAACATGATCGTAGAGCGTTGCGGGGGTATTGTTACTCCGCGTCCGTAGCTTATTTTTCAAGCTACGCGCACCTCCTTGGTAGTGCTTAGTGAATAAAGTCGGTGCAGCGATTGCCTTAAGGCATCAAAGACAATTGTCTAAGTGTTTGCCAGCTGCATTAAAAACAAAAAAAAAAAAAAAATTATCAAATTTTGTAAGTATTATATAATGTGTTTGCAAGGCATCATATCTCTAAGCGATTAGAGCGAACTCATTCGCAAAATATTCACTGAAATGCGTATCTAAAAAATATAATCATGCAAAAACAATTAAAAATAATAATACACAAAAAGCCCAAACTAATAAATAAATAGTAACAATCAAGCAATAGAAAAACCCAAGTTCAATAAGAATGCTTTAAGTTTAAAATATGCTAAACTTACGTGGAGTTTAATGTAGCTTCTTGTGAAATATCTGAATTTAACTAGAGTCAAATTTAAAGCAACTTTGTTTCATCCTAAGAGTTGGGAAAAAACTCAACTGTCCTTACTTAAACGTTAAACCATCTAGCGGCAAGGCTGTGAAACATTGTTAAATAACTGTTGAAAAACCTTCCCTATCCAAAAAGTTTAAAAGGAGTATTTGATTCTATCGTCATTTAGCACCGACGTTGGATATTACTGCTAAAAGTAACCGTTAATTTTTAATTTCGCCAACTAAAGGTGACCGCTAATTCTAGTCAAGTAATAGTAATAGTTAAATTAACAGTTACGTTAATATTTGCACAAGCCTAGTATGAATACAATTTTAAAAATAAAACCTCTTACAAAATAATCCACTTTTCTACACTCTATTCTATTTATATGCAACTTTTTGTACGTGAAACCAAGAGGTGAGAATTTCCCTTTCTTGCGATCTTATTTCGCAACATTTCTTTTTGCAATACTTTACACTTCAGTTAAATCTGTTTCAATTCACACACCACTTCGATTCTTAAGTAAATATATTGCAGCATCAACGCTGGTAAAGCTATTCGTGTTCACAAATAAAGCAAGATGATAAAATTGTGCAACAATATTGCCACTCCATGAAACACAAAAAAAGATTTTATTCTTAGTGAAGGGATTTTTTTTTAATAAATTCCTCACGGTTGAATATTTATCCCTTTGCACTTTCTTGTAGAGGTATTTTGTAAAATTTGAACAGTAAGATATTTATAACGAAAACAATTTATAATAATATGTAAAAATAAAACTTGGGTTTTGATATAAATGCCAGCCTAATTACTTTTATTTATTTATTAATCGTTTGCTTTTTTTTTTTTCCTTTTTTTAAAATTTATTATTATTCGTTTGCTTTATTATTGTTTTTTAATTTATTAATTGTTTGCTTTATTATCGTTTTTTTTTAAATTTATCAATCGTTTGCTTTATTATCGTTTTTTTAAATTTCGTTTGCTTTATTATCGTAAATTTAGTAATCGTTTGCTTTATCGTTTTTTAAAATTTATTTATTAATCGTTTTCTTTTTTTTTTATCGTTTTTTAAATTTATTTATTAATCGTTTTCTTTTTTTATCGTTTTTTTTTAATTTATATATTAATCGTTTTTTTTAATTTATGGATTAATCGTTTGCTTTTGTATCCTTTTTTTTTTAATGTATGTATTAATCGTTTGCTTTTTTTATAGTTTTTAAATTTATTATTAATCGTTTTTTACTTTTTTTTATCGTTTTTTTTTTTTTTTTTTATTTATTTATTAATCGTTTTATTAATCATTTGCCCAATTCATTTATTAATTTTTTCAAATTTCATATTTAATTATTTTTTAGTTTCTATTGAATGATAAAACTTTATATGGATATGAGATAAGATTTATTTTAGGCATAATTATCGTAATTACAATAAAGTATAAAAGAACAGATTAAAATGTGAATGAATAATTAAAATGTGATGCGTATTTCCTTTTATATTTTTCTGAAATTATATTTCCGCAGTTTTTATTGAATGGATGATTTTTTAAGAATAAAATTTATCTTATAGTTATGCACGTTTAAATCGATATAATAATTGAGTGAAAATAGCAGTACTACAGTACAAATTAATTTTCAATGCAGAAAAGAAAAAACATTAAAATAAATGTTAAATAATAAATTAAATTAAATTTTCATTTTGTCAAACATAAAAATTTAATTATTTAAAAATTTTTTAAATTTTCAGAATAATTTTTACATATTGGTTTAATTCAAATGTATTGTTAATTAAAATAATAATGGATTTCGATTTAGATATATAAATTATTAAATTATACACTAGTTAACATATTTCGAGAAATCACATCCTGGAAATGTTACCTTATTCATCGAGATTCGATTTTAAACCGCAGCAAATCCCACAAATGTTAAAATGAATTGCATTAAAGCAATAATTGTTTTAAATAAATGATTTACTGCGAAATAAGATTTTGAGTGAAAATTAAATGATTCATTTGAGAAATTTGCTTCAAGCTGCGTAATACGTGACAGCAGATTGGGTTCAATACAGTAAATTAATGAAAGCAAATTAATTTAATGTGTAAATGCACATTACTCTACTACTCTACTTTCAATTAATGATAGAAGGAACATAAAATAGCAGTGAAATTATTATATAATGTTAATATATTTCTCTAATTATTTTAAGAGGTTACTTTCATTTTTTATTATTCCGATAGTATTTAAATCAATGATTTAATTTCATGGAAAGATCTAATCAAATAGGCCAATATTTCAATAAACAACATTTGACATCGTATGATTAAAAGGAGGCTGTTGCTTCTTTTAGTGGTCAAGTGCTACGTTCTGGGGGTAGATGTCACAGGTTCTGGGTTCGAATTCCAGTAGTGCCATGGATGCTTGAAATAGTTCAGAATCCCCTTCAAACAGTAGTTTCAATAGTCTATTCCCTTTAACAGTAAGGTTAATATGACTGCCGTGGCGTAGGACTGACAACCCTACTCCATAAAAGAAAACATCTCATATTTCGGAATCTACCAGTTGGCAAAGTGCCTGGGCGCACCACATGGCAATTAGAAGAAGAGTATGATTAAAAGTCATTCGTGTCAATGATAGAGATTTTGAAGTAGATTAGAATTACCAAATTCATCAAGAAAGTTTGCATCATTATAGCCAAGTAAACGGGACTTAAGGAGGAAGTAATATTCTCCACAGGAATGTTTGAAAGTTAATTGATCGCATTTACGTGTGTTTAAGAAAGCCTAGAAAACTCCAGCATAACCATTACTTCCACTCCACATCACATCACTTTACCTAGAGTTGAGATCCCCTTACGATTTGGGAATGATGTGGACGAATTTGAATGGACACACAACGGGGGCGGAAAAAATTTTCGGATAGTATGAGTCCTGCTTTCCACGATATGATCTAATTCGTCTTTTAAAAAGCAGTGTATGTAGAACATGCCACCAACTGAAAATGAATTACTGTCCATTCTCTTAAGCTATGTCCAGATGTTCCAGCATTTTTAGGCATTGCAGTTTAACATAAAAAAAGGGCAAAAGGATCACACTATGAAGACATGATCGACTGTCCAAACCAAAGAGCCCAATAGTTAGTTCTTTCTGCAATGGTGCAACAGTTCCATGGTGGTCCAAGGCCCTTGCTACCTGGCAGATTTCTTTCTAGACAGATGTTATCTTTTATAGAGGGTTGTCAGCCCTACACTGTGTAGTCATATTAGACCGGGACATACGGTTTAAAGTGGATTCCGAACCATTACAAACATGCATGGCATCGCGGGACTCGAACCCGAAACTCCGGCACCGAGGCCTGTCACTCAGCCATCAGACCACCTTATTAATCTCAACAGCTGTGAAATCAGGATTCATATCCAGAACATTTGATCAAAATTAAAATTGCTTCATACATGAAAGTAATTAGCGCAATAAAAGAGACTGCTTTTATAAACTGTCAGACTCAAATGAGCTGCTTTATAAACTCAAAACAATTCAACATTATCTTACCACCTTTAATAGGCTTATTTCAATATAATTGAAGTATATCTTATAAAAATAACTTTTGAAACCATTATAAATTATGGCCTGAAAGTAAAGATTCAACTCGATAAAATTTTTACAAATAAGTATACCCCAAATAAGCTATAGCAATCTGATAGCAATTAGTTCAGATATCGTTAGTCATCCCTAAGCAATGTCAATGCCCATCAAAAAGCCCAACAAATTAGAAGTTTAATGGACTCAAAAGTTCGTTGACTGTACAGTTACTTGTGAATCTGATAAAATTATTTAACAATATCACTTGCATTTACAGAATTAAATATATTATTACAAAGCAAAAATAAATTTCCTTTCACATATTTAAGCTAAAATTTCATTAATAGAAACAAAACTGACCTCGATTTTAAAAAAGAATGATTATTTTTCCTTTAAGTCTTTAAATACAGCTTTCACATGAAAACAATGGAAGTAGTAAATGTCATTTCCAAAAAACAATAAACAAAAGTTAACTGTTCTTAACACCAAAGAGTCCAATATTGCTTACCTTCTTCAATAAAACTTAATGGCTAGGATGTTTCATTATGGATATTAAAAACTCTTCCAGTAATGCAAGCTATCAGAACCGAACAAGAAGCTATGATATCACTCCCTCAGCGAAATAAGAAACTGTCTATCGCCTTCTGGTTAAATTTTCCTGAATTTCCAAGAAATTAAGAGTAAATACATTTTTCAGCTACATAACAAAAGAAATGAACCTGAATTTTCAACAAACAATTATCTTTGTTTTCAAAATAAATCCATCGTTTCAATTTATGTGAAGATTTTTTCTTTCCATTAGACATAGTGGCTTTTTACACAGTTTGTTTATTCAATGTCGTTATTTGTAAACCAAATTAATAGCTTCATTTAGCACCGACACTGTTGAATATTTACTTTAGTGGCATGAAAAATATACATAATAAAACAGTCTGATTCTGAAGTGAAATTCTTATGGCAAAGAATTCTAATACAAAAGTGGGGCATTAATTTAAAATAGAGAAAATAATAGAAAATTCAGGAAAATTGGACTACTTTATGAGCATATAATACTAGATTCAGGGTATCTTGATGGTCAAAATGATCCGCAGGCCACTTTGGAATGCATCAAAACTCCGCGCGCCTCATAT